>JAVDOI010000009.1:10571794-10840943 GCA_032191485.1 Leptoclinus maculatus
CAGTTGCTGTAGGGCAAAGATCGCTCTAATCTTGTGTGTGCATGTGGAAACTCCACGGACTAACTGGCACATCAGCAGTGGACGAAATCTAACTTTTCGCCACACCAGCTCAGATGTAGCTTTTTGTATTTGCCTATCTTTGCCTCAGTAACAAGGACGCCATTTAAAATCGTCAAGGTCCGACTAGCGCCTCGTGCCATTCACGGGCTAACGCTGGAACCATCTGTCGATTCATAAATCATCCAAAAAAAAAAGTTTTCAACATGAAGGGAAACCCCCCAGAATAATGATTTCACCATCCCAATCCAGAGACCATTCAACATAAAAGATATGTCTTCATGTGCGTTTGCCATTTATAGCTCAGATAATAAGGCTGGTAGCTGGCTGAAGCACATGCGGCAGGCGCCAGTTCTTTCAGCCAGGCTGTTTGGCGCTTTGATGACTGTTCCGGCAGTCGACCTAGTGAGTGGCTGTTTCCTCTATTAAAAAAGAAAAAGCCTATTCAGTCAGGTGCCACTGTCTGTATTGGGTAAACATGTGACCCTGGCTGCAACCCGTCATGTGAGAGAGGCACACACACACACACACACAATGAGAGAGAGAGAGACATAGAACGACATAGGAGGCATAAAAACCAGAGAATCCTAGAAGAGGCGTCTTTAGTAGAGGAAAAAACAACACAACCCTGCCCTTTGTGTTAACTCAGCGATCCAGTAAACAAAGGTGGTGAGCAAACACAGAGAACTGTTGTGTTTCCTGTAGTTGGGTGTGTGTGTGTGTGTGCTCTGCGTTGCATTATAAACGCTCATGTGTATGGGCTATAGGGGCCGAGGGCCACGGGTTGTTAATGCACGTTTTGTTCTCCTGATCAAATAATTGCTCTCAATTTCACGATGAATTCAGCCAAACGCAGGTATACTTCATGTCATTGTATTCCACTGCCGGGAAAAAGAAGATGGGGAAAAACGGTCCAGGTGTTGATGCCAAATGTGCTATAACATGGGGGAACATGTGTACGGGCTACCGTGTGTGTCGAGCCCCCCCCCCCCCCCCGCTCCCCTCCATGTATATTGTATGTCAGCATCTGCAGAGTGTGGATGGCTGTGTGCCCACATGTCCACATGTTGTTTCACTACACATGATCCGGGGCGAGCTGAGCCCTTAAACATGCGATCCGCCTCGGCAACCGGTCCGCACCAATTCGAAAGCCACCCGGGCATCATCTCACGCTGGCTATTTTTAACCATGTGATAATGGATTTGGGGATGTTTTTGGAGAATATCGCTCAAAGCGTAGGAGGAAAAAACATCTGTGCCCACATTTTTCTGTTTTGATTTAATTGCCCCTCCGCCACATAAGTGAGATCATTTGCCGTTGATTTTGATGCAGTAGTGCTCGGTTGGACATGGCTTAGTCTACTTTTTAAATGAGGCTTTGCATTACAAAATACTCTAATCACTCCGATAATCTTTTGATGTCGCTGTGAATCATGATTCGTGGCTGCTTGACACTCGAGAAGTGAGTGAGGCAGAAGAGGAACAGTAGAACTCCCCCGTCAAAGTCAAGTTTTACATTTTCTTTTCTCTCTAAGAGGGTGTAATGATGTCTTCATTTCCTTTTTGCATGTCAATTTAGGAGATTTACCGCCGGGACGGTCATTGGTGATGTGTAATTAGTGTAATAACTGGGTGAAGGGTCAAATATCCTCCCCCCCTCTGCTCGTATATAGAAGTAGGTCGAATCGCACGTGTTTGTAAATGGCTTTGAGAGAGAGTGTAGGATTTGCTAAAGAGACGTGTATCTTGGGCTGGAAAGCTAACTCTCCCCTTTTAAGAGCACATCCAGTAATTATGTCAGACATCTTGGATGGCCTGAGAAGTTATCCATTATTTATGTATTCACAAGTTTGGAATCTAGGGCAGCCATATTTTTTTTTTTTCTCCTCCATCGCTCGCTCTTCGACTAACGCCGTTGGTTCCAGAGGACATCGAATGGGGAAAAAGAAGCTGAAACTCTGGTTGCATTGTCAGTGTGCTGCTTTCAGCTGCTTTTGCTTCCTGAAAAGAAGAAGAAAAAAAAAATATATACAATTCTGTCCGTGCCACTCTTCAGGCCCAGGTGTTTCTTTTATTTCCATTTATTTTAATCACACACAAAGGACACTCGCATGAATATGCATTTTCTCTTGTTTCCCCCCCCCCCCCCCCCCCCCCGCTCAGCCCCTCTCAATGCTCGCTGCCCTCAGGAAACGCCAGGCATCACATTTGCACACATTTAATCAAGTGAGGCTTTGACTCTGTGTTCATAAAATATAACGCGGAGCGTAATTGTCTGGATTGCTCCCTCGTTGTCTGCACAGCCAACGAGTAATGTAATTAAAGTAACAGGACGCTCCTGAGCAAGTAAAACGATGTCTCAAGTAATTAAGTCTAAAGTATTACCTTGGAAATAACACGGCTGCAAAACAAAAAGAGAACGTAGATGACGTGTGCCGTATGAAAAAGGGGAAGACACTGGAAGATTAGATGCTGTTGGCATCAGAACTAACTTGAGGACTATACGGTGTTTGAGGCCGATAAATATATATTTGGCAAATTGCAAAAAAAAAACGGACTGAAACCATGCGGCCTGGTTTGAGAGATAAGTTTGCACATTTCGGTTGAGTTTATCATACTCTCCACAAGACTGAGAATGTGCTAAACTGTTTACTATGCTCTCACGCTCCTCTCTTGCATCATCCCTCCGGAGAGTCACTGGACTATTTTTCAGCACCATACTGCGCCGATTGCTCTTTTACGGCTTTGTCGCTGCCATTACACGTGTTTCACGTCACGCTGACGACAAAAATCTAAAGGGCTATTTGTCTGACACTGGGTTTTGATTACAGAGATATCGGATATCAGAATGTGTGTGTGTGTGTGTGTGTGTGTGTGTGTGCCCTTCAGTGCCCATCCAAAGGCACATGCACTCTTGTGTATTTGTGTGCGATATGATTCAAGGACGAGGGAGGTTGAGTGCAGCGCTGTTGTCCGCTGCACTGACGAGAGATGTGCATATGATGTGCGTGGGTTCTGTAAGAGCTGTGGTGGGCAGCTCTCCCATACGTACCAACAGGGAGGGCTTCAAAGTGCTCCTTTTTTAAAGAGGCCTCTGCTTCTGAAACCGGCTACAGGGAAGAGGAAAAAGCCGTGCAGAAATGACGACATATTTGCCGATAATATAACTGTTTCTCAGCGGTAGTGCTCTTCGACTGAATTGAAGGGAAGAAGGCTGGATTTGGGAGAAAAGGGCAGGTCCCGCACGTGATTCACGGGGTGGAGGGAGGAGAGAGAGGAGAGGAGAGAGGAGAGAGGAGAGGGTGGACGAGGAGGAAAGGTGTGGTGCAGTGACCCGGGGCTGGCTGGCTGCTCGCTCACATGTCAAAGCCAAAAAGGCAGAGCTTGCCTGCCTGCGTACCCATCTGGGGCCCACACACACACACACACACACTTAAGCATGAAAGAAACACACATACTCACACACACACACACACACACACACACACACACACACACACACACACACACACACACACACAGGTAGGAGTGGAAGCACCCCATTGTCTCAGGAGGAAAGGGAAGGCCGGCTGTGTCTGCGGTGAGCCTGCAGGTGGTGCCTCTAGGATTTTGCATACTTTAATTCTGACGGGTGTGTAGCAGGATTATAAATCTGCAGTTTGTTTTTTTGCCTTGATCTGTTCTTGCTGGAAATTTAAATGAATACATAAACATCACTTGCGATCTACCAGTTTAAATGCATTTTTCGCCCCTTATTTCAAAAAATAACTAAGCCCAGCCACCATTAATTGAGACTTGTTTGTGTAGCAGAGCTACTGAAATAAATGGACTAAATCTTCGTTTTTACAAGTGAAAACGAAAAACTCTCATGATACAGCCGCACACATTAACGTTTCCAGGTAACTCTCCTGAACTCGTGGGAGGATCAGCAGCCGTTTCAGATGTGGTTTCCTTTTGAATAGCCAGCTACATTATCAGGCCATCTGTATTGAGACTATAGTCCACCGAAGCTCACTGCCTCACTCCCAGAGGGAGAGCGTGGGGTTTTTTGAAAAGCGGCCGTTTGCTGAGGTATATCCTCAAGGCAGCGAGAAAAAAACCAAAAAAAAACCAATGAAACATGCTATTATATTCGCTTGCAATCCCAGGAATCTCCCACAGCTGAATACCAGGAAAAAAAACAAAACAGCGAGGCCTTTCTGCCCGTGTTGTTGTTGTCAGCGAGGGATTTGATATCCCTGCTGCTGTGCGTGACAGTTTGGAGCACAGGTCCCGGTATAGCAACTGGCCACGTGTTATGTAATCCGCCACAGATGAAGAGCTCCCCATTCAGGCGAACCTACAGCTCGCTGTGCCATTCACTCCACACTGGGAATACAAAGGGCCTTCGTCCCACTATCCGTCTGCATTAGGGAGAGTTTAATATGCGCTCTGTTGACGTACTCCTTTTGTCACTTTGTTGATCTTGTAGGGTTCCTGTCATTCATTGCGGTTATGGCTTTTGATATAGATTGTTGTTGTTTTGAAATATAAAATTTTTTTGGAGCACTAAAAAAAGACCTCAATGAGTTCCAACTTGACATTTGTTTAACCATTGCGTCGATGATTTTTATTTTATAATGAAGCTAAACATAGCTACCTAGTAGTACAGCATCAGGCCTGCTTTTAGCTCTTCAAGATGCTACAGCCAGTGAGCAGCTTAACCCCGCGACGAAAGCGATGCCACACGAACGGCAACCCTTCTTCAGCTTTATCGGCTGAGGACATGAAGTTATGGGGCTGCACAGCAGATCCGCTCGCTGTTCATGTAACTAGCACCAGTCTTTGCTCAGCCCTGGGGGGCTCGTTGCGGTGCTACAGGAGGAGGCAGAGGCACGCAGGTATTAATGGTCACAAGCCGCCACTCGTATCGTAAGCCGCGAGTGGCTTAAGCTCTTTTTGGCTGTGGGGTCCGCACGATAAACAAGCCTTTTAAAAAGGGATTGGGAACCTGCCCTGGGGGGGGTGGGGGCATCGCCGGTAGCTAGTAGCTTGTGACCTTTAACCCTTTTACTGAGACAGTTAGAGATAGTGCTGGTGGCGCAGATAAACCAGTCTCGGCCGTCATCTTTAGTTGACCTGAGGACATCATTTGTTTTTACCAGAGTTTGTTCAGAAATACGAGTAAATACTTTTTGCCAATTACCAGGCATGTGTCGTACTCCCCCCCCTCCCCTCTCTCTCTCTTCTCTCACAGTCACGCACTGTTCCTCCGTCACCACCTTTTTTTTTTTTTTCCCCTTCTTCTTTTTCCGGCGCTTCTTGTAGTTATCAGAGTTGCTCCACAGCAGAGAACACCGTGCACCCAGAGATCAGGACAACATGTCACGTAGACTTCTCTCCCGTCTGTCTACCAATGAGAGGCACGGGGGGGAGGGATGTGTGTGTGTTTGCTGTAAGAGGAGATCACACCATGCAGAAAGTAGCTGAACTTTCAAGAAGCTGCCGGCGTGGCAGACTCCTCCTCCTCCTCCTCCTCCTCCTCCTCCTCATCATGCGGGTGGAGAAAGGGTGTTGATGTTTTCGACACCGACTCGGCACAAAGTGGCGATTCAGCAGCTCCTCACACCGCACTCTCTAATAGAGCGCTGGGAACCGTAATGGGGAGTTTTTGGGGCTAGATATGTGGTGACACTGCGGTCAGCGTACCCCCCCCCAGCCCCCCCCCAGCTTCCTCCGTACATTCATCCTGTCAGTCTGAGTCAGGGGAGAGGGGAGGGAGGGTGGAAGGAGGACAGGAGTGGTTGTAAGTAGGGGTTATCTTCTGAGGTGAGATGGTTGTTTTAACCTCGATGGGAGTGGAGGAGAAAGATGGTGGAATCCTGGCGTCTGGCGTCTGTTAGCACGGCGCCTGAAGACATACACGTCCGTACAAGACCAGCGTGTCCTCCTGCTCTGTCCTCGCAGCCTTCGTTCTTTATCAGACCCCCCCCCCCCTCCCCCCCTTGTGACTAAGGCAAAAAAAAAGTAAGCACGAACAGTATGTCCTTTCAGTGTTCACACACACGAGTACACGGTACGCTCGTTTAAGGAGTTAAAAATATCGGTATGTTCATGAGTTCAAGTGTGTGTTTGTTCTTGCACGTAACGTGAAATTACATTTGTGTCAGCTCTTCGGCTACAGCTGCACACGATAAATCATTTATTGGCCCATCAGCAATGCGGAAGCGTTCTCCCGTACATGGCCTACTTAAGTTGTAAATGGTTCTAACAGCAAGCGGGGCAAATTGCAGATGGACTGCCTCGTTTTTTTCGATGATCAAGTAATAATCATCACGACCGTGGTGAACAAAATGGTCACAATTGGGATTGCTGAGGCAGATATTCTGCCGTGGTGTCTCCTCTCCCTGTAGCGTCTCCGAGACATCTCCCGGGTGGAGATCTAGAGTAAGAGTAGATGGTGATTAATCGCCAGTTGATGTCTGTTTACAGGCATATGTGTGTGTGTGTGTGTGTGTGTGTGTGTGTGTGTGTGTTGGGGTTCGTATGAGACAAACACAGATGAAGAGCAAAGGTGGACTCTGCTCTCTCCCGTGAACAGAACTGATTACACAGACAGATGACCTGAGCCGGACCCATCATCATTACAAACCTCCCCGTGTGTGTGTGTGTGTGTGTGTGTGTGTGTGTGTGTGTGTGTGTGTGTGTGTGTGTGTGTGTGTGTGTGTGTGTGTGTGTGTGTGTGTGTGTGTGTGTGTGTGTGTGTGTGTGTGTGTGTGTGTGTGTGTGTGTGTGTGTGTGTGTGTGTGTGTGTGTGTGTGTGTGTGTGTGTGTGTGTGTGTTCTGTGACTTTAACGCTACCGACTGAATCGGTGGGGAACTCCTCTTTCACTACCCAGACACTTGTCTTGTTCATGTTGTTTAAGCACACACTCACGCAAACTCCACCGGTGTAAAGGTTGCTCTCCTCTCGTGTTCTTATCACCGCCGTCCATGCATAGCTGAACCTCTGCCACACACACACACACACACACACACATACATGCACACACACGCAGATATACTCCATCCAGTGTTAAAGCGGTAGAGCATAGCAGAGCAGAGAGCATGTCTAGCCCGGCGTAATCAGTGCAGTGAATTCCTGCTCTGGTCCCCTGGGCTTGTATCCTTCGGGCCCCCCCCCCCCCCCCCACCACAGATTGCTCCTGAGGTCCTGGATGGCTCCACTGAGTTCCACTGACTCTTAATGTCTCTCCACTTTTCCCCTTCTGGCTAGCTAAAAGGGCAGCCCCCTGCTAATGGAGCGCTGATTGTGTTATAACCACAATTATCACCCTTTACCTCTCATCTCGGGAGCCATTAGCAGGATAGATAGTACCTGTCTGCAGTCACGGACTAAGGGACTGTCAGGATGATGGAGTGTACAAGCCGAGCGGGGTCCAGGAAATGCCATTACACCTTTCCCTTCGCTGCCCTCCCACACACACACACACACACACACACACTCAGCTAAAACTTGTTTGTAATGTAGACGAGAAGGGTAACTAAAGCTGGGCGCAAGAAATACCAGCAGAGGATAATGTATCGTCCCGAGGCTTACACGAGAGGTGAATCGTAGCAACCTGCAGTATTGTGTGAACCATAAACTAGGGATTTACAAAACATGAGCCGGGTCTGCAGCCGGTGGATTGTCACAAAGTAAGAATACAATGTGTCTTAATGAGTCTGTGTCCCAGGATGACAGAATGCCGCTTGTATTTAGGATCTTTTAAAAGGGAAACACCCTTACCCTCAGATGCTTTAAGGGCTTTAAACGGTGTTTAGGGTGAACTTCCAGACCTTTAATTTGTTCCTCGGTGCTATTGTAGCAAGACATTTGACTGCCAGCATGCCCGACATTTCTCTTTTTTTTTTTTCTGTCCAGGCCTAAGCCCTCCCCTTCCGTACGCCGTCATGTGTCTAATCATTCCGTTTCTCTCTTTCCCGGCGCAGACGAGCTCACCTGCGGCTGTGTCTGGAGAGGTTGAAGTCTCTCATACCCCTGGGACCCGACTGCAACCGCCACACCACCCTGGGCCTGCTCAACAAAGCCAAATCACACATAAAGGTAAAGGAGCTAAAGACAACCGCATGGCGAAGGAAGAACATGAAGCAAGCAACACGGCAATGAAATGTATTTGACCCAGATAACAATGAATTGCTCAGATGACAAGTTAACATAATGATCTGTTGATACAAATGCTCTAACATGCGCTAAAAAGTGACCTTCGCTGGCAGATTCGACTACCTACCGCTGCGACCGGCGTTCATTGACTGGCTGTTTGCGTAATAGATTTACAATACAAACATCCAATGAAGGGGAAGAACTAGAGCACATCCACCAACAATTCCACCCAAATGTTTTGACAACAACATGCCGTTTGATGTGTGAATATCCTACATTTCCCACAGCGTCAAAAAATCGTCTCATTGCAAACAAACCTCAAGTTGGAGTGTAGCCTGTATTCAGCTGGTCACCGGCCGAGCATGTGACACGTTACGACGTCCTGCGTCATGCTTTCCCATCCACTTAAACAACAGGCATGAGACGGAGCGTTCTGCACGGGAAAGGCCTGCCGTGGTGTGTGTGTGCGTCCATGTAACGGAGAGGGGAAGCATAAAGCCGGGTATTGTTGTTGCGAGCCCCCCCCCCCTCCTCACTGCTGGCCGTCACCACTGAGCACTTCTGCCGCTGTCAGCTCGAGTCTCTCCATCTCTCTTCTTGACGGCCTATTGTTTTGGTGCGTCGCCGCCGGGAGTCTCGCTTGGTCACGGTCGGGGCGAACGGTTGACGTAAGGCTTACGAGGTTAGAAGCCCGACCGCGCGGCACTGTCTCCGTCCCTGCCGCGGCACTGTATCCGTCCCTGCCGCGGCCCCTCGCTCGCAGCGCAAGGCGTAGTACACATAGAGGCCAACGCGGTGTAAACGAGGCAGGTGAGGGGAAATCATTTCGGGGTGTCGGAGCTGGCAGGAGGAAAGTCCAAGGGAACCAAATGGTTCAGTGGCTGAATTCTAAAACAGACGCCGTTTGTTTGTTTGATTGTATTCTGAAGATGTTGTCTGTCTCTAAGGATTTCCTTAGAGACAGACAACATCTATCTCTTATAGTTGTTCTTTCCTTCTCTCACTCCGATCAACTCTGTAACCCTCCACCGTCTTGCTCTCTCAATCAATCTGCACCCACCTACTTTTTATTGTGTTCTCGCCCTTTTTTTGGTTTATCCGGCTATCCCCTCCTCTTGCACACTTAATCTGTACGTTCTCGACTCACCCGTGGTGGTCCCAGGTTTCATATGGTTCACCAATTTTTTTTTTTTTTTTGTCTTTCTCCTGACCAGAAACTTGAAGAGGCGGACAGGAAGAGCCAGTATCAGCTGGAGTCTCTGGAGCGGGAGCAGAGGCACCTCCACCGCCAGCTGGAGCTGCTGAGGGGAGGCAGCGGTGCTGCAGCCCAGAGCAGCCCCGGGGAGGGCGAGAGGATACGCATGGACAGCGTGGGCTCCACCCTCTGCTCCGACCGCTCTGACTCGGACCAAGGTGAGACCGCAAGTCTCTACAACTGGTTTTTAATTTAGCCATCAAAAAACCCTCCACCTGCTCCGGGGGCTCATTTTGCCCTCAGAGTCTCCTCTGGGATGTAAATAGTGTTTGAAAGCGTTTGACTATAGATAACACAGTGTGTTGCATAGTTGGTTTCGGGTCTCTTCGTGGGATTTGTTGACTCTTAACAAGATTATAGAACATCAACCGCATTATCCTGCCATCGATGTATTCCCCCACTAAAGAGTTCTCCTCTCTCTCTCTCTCTCTCTCTCTCTCTCTTTGTTCACCTCTCCGTCCTCGGCTGCAGAGGAGATCGAGGTGGACGTGGAAAGCACGGAGTTCTCCCATGGAGAGCTGGACAGTGTGAGCACAGCCAGCACCAGCGACCTGGACGACCACAGCAGCCTGCAGAGCATGGGCAGCGACGAGGGCTACTCCTCCTGCAGTGTCAAACTTGCCTTCTCCTCCTAAAGCCCCCCCCTACCACCACTACCGCCACACACCTCCTCCTCCACCTCCTCCCTGCCAAACCTCGCTCGCCCTCCCATCCGGTCGTCCATCCAGCCAATGCCTACGTACACACACACACACACGCACACACGGTCACCTCTGACGATAATGGCCACGCCCCTGCTTCTGAGCAGCGCCCCCCCCCCCCCCCCTCCTCCTCCTCCAGCTCCTAGCCTTTAGTTCCCCTCCTCTCCTCCTGCGCTGCTGAACCCACTGATGGAGGAGCTCCACTGAGAGCTTTTCCAAACTTCTGAACGTTGAGCCGCCCCCCCCCCCCCGACCAACGCCGACAGCAGGGACCCAAACAAACACCGCGACGGGAAACTGCCAAATTGATTTTAATCTTCGTTTTTAAAAGGAAGATCAGAGACTTGGTTGACATGGACAAAAAAAAAAATAATACACATCTTGATTTTAAAACCCACGCAATTGAAATGAATAGTTTTATTTCTTTTATTTCCTCAAACTGTCGTATGTCTGACAATTTTTGTGAACATACGCGACCCCTGATTTGATCCAAAATGCACTTAAATTCATATGATATTGAAATAATTCTTTCTGTTCGGTTCTCTCTCCTGTGGTGTGTGTGTGTGTGTGTGTGTGTGTGTGTGTGAGGAGCTCGTCTTGTATAAACCTTTTTAACTCTGTGGTGTTGGATAAACAGGAGCACATCTAATCTGGACTATAATCAACACTGTGGGTGAACTTTGCTACATCAACACAGCGTGGCCCTGATAGACGTCCCTCGAGCCCCGAGTTTAATCCTCGTCTTATTGTTTTTTCATTACCTCTGCTTTCGACAACGCAGAAGCTCGGACACTCATAATGGTGCTATTGTGGAGCAGACCCAACGGGGGAGGCCGATCAGATCCACCACCACTAAGCTTTTAAAGCCAAACACCGACTGTTTCCAACCCGAGCACGGAGGAAAAAAAAAACAAACAAACAACAACATTCCTGTCGAATGTGGGTGCTCGGTGCATTTTCAAAGAGTAGAAATTGTAACTTGTGTGTTTTTTGTTTTGGTTTCCCTCCCCTCGACAAGCAGCTAAGCTATCCTGCACTTGCCTACTTTAGAGCTGTCCATAGAAACGGCACAAAAACAACAAACAACAGCAACAATGAAAAAGTCCAAACAAACAACAAACTTTGGAATAGATGTCCATCCTCTTTCCAGCAGTAACAAGCAATAACTCTCGAAGTCCTTTTTGTCTCGTCAGTTTGAACACCCTCCTCCTCCCCCCTTTTTTTTTTTTGTTCCTCTTCTCCCCTAAAAGACTGTGTGACCGTCCAAAAAGCTAATTTCTTTTTGTTTGTTTGTTTTGTACATACAAATAGCTGAATGAATTATACCTTTAAAAAGGATTTCTTTTTTTTTTTTAAGTGAGTTTATGGATAGAACTATTGCCTCTGTTGCTGTTTGACCTGTGTTTATTGTGCATTTTAAATTCCAATTTTTGGAAAGATTTTGATCCTCTTCAGAGTGGCGGTGGATGGGGAATAGACACTATGAGTTTGTTCAGTTTTGCAGGTGGAAACTTGTATAAGTTACTCATCCTGTCGCTGCCCTGAGAAGGAAAAGAAAAGTTACTCTATGAAGTGATTTTTAAAAACAACAACAGAGCAACTTCCCATCCAGTTGCGGAAAAAATCGACCCAGTATGACTTATGTGTGGCACTTTTTATTTTTTTATTTATTTGACTTTTTTCTCTCTTGTTTATAATATTCATAAACTGGGAGGGGGGGGGGCTGTGTATGGCATTCCACTGGTGGTGGTGAGGTGATCTGTGGAGGGAAAGTGTGTGTGGGGAGAAGAAAACGGGTTGTATGATGTCAATGTTCGCCATCCCAACTCCACTGGCATTAAGAATTGCACTTCAGCCACAGTTCTCTGTATTTGACTTTATTTTATTTCCACCGTCTTTCTCTCTCATGGAGCTCACATGAATCCTTTTGTCTGTGAAAGAAAAAGAAAAAAAAAAATACAAACACCTCCCTTTTAAAATATTTATTTCTCAATCCCCTCAAAGGACACAAGCAATGGGGGGGAAAGAAGTTAACTTATTTTGTTTCTGTCTTATTTGACTCCTCTTTTTTTGATGCTTGTATATTCCTCATTCCTTATTTTAAAAAAATTGTATATTTGATGGCTTTTGTTTTTTTGTCAATTGTTTTGGGTGGGGAGGGTGGTGGGGGGGGGAGAAGAAGAAATGTAGCCATTTTGTTTCCTTGTTTTTCTGATGTTTTATTCAATGGACACTTGAAATGTAATTGGCCCCTAAGCTGCTCCTAGTGCTGAGTGTTTAGAGTCGCCTCCAACGACACGCTATGCCTGTTACCATAACTGCTGACCGAAAAAAACAACAACCGGATAGACAAAATGGCTTCCATACACCAGCCTTTCCGACGCCAGGTTGAAACATTCGCCATCTTGTTTGTATGTTAGCCAGGTCTGTACTTGAAAGGGGGGGAAGGGGGGGGTCATCTCCGCACAAAGACTTATCGATAGCCGAAGACTTTACTGGCAACTATTGAGCTACTACTACTCAATAAAAGGAGTCTAAAACTCCACTTTCCTCTATTAGGGGGATTGTAGTCTCTGTTAGACTTGTGTTGTAGTTGACAAAATGTGTCTTACATTTACAATTCAATGCCTCCGACTGAGGATTTCAAGAAATAATCAACGACAACAAAAAAAAGAACAAATCCTTTGGTTCCTCTAAAGGACGTCGATAAGGTGTAGAGTTTGACATGTAAGCTCTTTGCGGAGCTACGTTGAGGTTGTTGGACTTGTGGCACTGAATCAGAAAAGTCACCGCTTCTGGTGCTTTGATTATATGAAAAAAAAAAAAAAATGCCAAAACCACCTCAGAACACCTCAGTGTCCTCTCTCTCTTTATCTCTTTCTCTCTCTCTCTCTCTCTGAGGGACAGTTTACATGTATTCTTCCCCTGTTTAAGTTATTAACCATCAACTCTTTTGTTTTTTTTCTTGTTTTTTTTCCATCTTCATATGTTGGTTTTATGAACCTGCACTGCTGGCAGGAAAAAAAAAACAAGTCCCGTGTTTTTGACGACAAATGAATTCCACTCCGCGTGCCGACCGGAATCGCATCCCAGTGGTGTTTTAACCTGCTCAGAGTACAATATATTTTTTACTGCATTGGGACAATTCTGATAGTGTTGTTGTTTATCACTGAAATGTGTGAGAACTGTCTGGCACTCATTGTATTGTCTCATGTGGCAAAGCTAATCTGATCTCGTATTCCCAGATGGGGATAAATCCAACTCTAAGAAGTGATTTTACTGAAGCCAGGTCTGTCCTCTCTCTTATGTGAGCGTACAGTGTGTGTGTGTGTGTGTGAGAGAGTTGGTGTGTGTGTGTGTGTGAGAGTGAGTGCTCGATGATCTTACCAAGGCTGAGCTTTAGAGAGGCACCTGGTCCACGACTAGTCTGCACTGATCTCGGTTGAGCCGATTCCCACCTGCTGCTCGGTAAACATCAAGACTTTTCTGCACAGTATTTGTCATGAAAAGACAAAACATATCCAGGCAATGCTGTAGATTCCTAACAATAGCGTATCTTCATAAGCTGGTGATCACAAAGCTACGTCTGTACCCCCCCACCCCTCCGTGTTTAAGGTTAGGTGTATAGACATGAAATGCGTGTCTCGACTGGTTCAGGTTTTACTCTCCAGGAGCGTTGAGTTCCAGTTTCGCAGCTCGGCCAAGAAGTCTCAGCCGGGGTCGCGACTTAAGTGGAAGCTGCAAGTGTCTTTTTGTAAACCACACACTCCATTTCTGGCGTCTTGGCATTGAGCGAAACGAGCAGCCCCCCCGTTAGGGAGAGTCGTCCTGTTGTTCTGAAACCTGTGGCCATCCTTTGTAAAAAAAAAAAACATGCAGTCTGATGATGATTCTAAACCGTGTACGTTGAGGATGCAATACTTCAAATAAAAAAACACCAAGATTTTCAAACCTGAATGACTCAACCGGCCTCTTCATACAATGTGTCAATGCTGAATGTTACTGTATACGCTGTATTAAATGTATGCCTTTGTGCTGGCGACATGCTGTCCGTCCGGTCCATTCTTGTGGACGCATGATCTCAGAAGCACCTGCAGCCAATTTCTTCAAAATCCGAGGATGAGCTGATTAGGAATTCGATGGTCAAAGGTCTCTGTGGCCATAACTCAATAATTCATATGCTAATTATGATGTTTTACACACGTGTCTAAGAGGATAAACTGATGAAGTGGTGACATTTTGGACAGACAATGGAGATAAACTGCAACTTTAATGGTTAGTGGTGGCATACAATAGAGAGGTGGTGATTCTAGTTTATATTAACTGTCTTCTATTATCCAAATTATTCTCACTGACCAGAGTAACATATGTTTTTTTTATTATTCCCTATATTATGCAAGAATGTTTCTGTCAAAAACGTAATATATCATAGAATGGTGGTTCCCAGCATTGAGGTCAGGGCCGCTTCAGTGGATTGATTATGGGAAAGAAAAACAATTCTTCATCCCATATTTATGTGTTTTTCTTCTGAAACACCAGATAATTCTTCCTATAATGTACAACATGAGAAGAAATGCTGACTCCGGTTGATCTGCTCACAGCTTATGGACAAATGCAACCTGTGAGGAGGGGGTCACCAGCAGGTAGTGAACCACAACCAGAACACGTATTAGATACGCAAACTCTTTTAACTGGAAAACGCGTTTCTCAGAATGATCTATGTTCTGTGCTGTCAAAATGAATCGCCGTTATCACTTCTTATTAGGAAAAAACCCTCTTATTTGGACGGTCCACAGCGACCTGCTCTCTGTTTTCAGTGTCACATGAGTCAAAGTCACGCATAGCTGCCTGTTAGTCTACCTCCAGCAATCTGCACATGCCACGAATCTGTAGATCACAAGATGTCTGTGTGATCAAAGCAGTCTTGTGGGGAGACTTACAGGTTTTTTTTCAGTTTTTTTTTTTTTTTTAACAAACCACATGAGCATCCACCACATGTAATATTCCTCTCGAGTGATCACAGCTTGTGAAAAAAAAAAAGGGTTAAGAGGCTCGACCTCCCAAGTTGTACAAAACCACCGTGATTCAACCGCGGCGAGTAACGCAGTGATAATGAAGATGTTGATCCCTCAGTGTCATAAAGCACTCGCTGTAACTGCACACAATCCGGTTTTGGATTACATCAGCTGTCCCTGACAGACAAGTGGGCTGTGTTCATCTCGAAACAGAAACAAGGACGCGTCGAAGTGGACCCATATAGTGTTAGGGTGTGTAAAAAAAGATCTCTCAATAGAGAAAGCAATGAAATAAACTCTCTCTGTTTCCAAGTTCCCACTATATTTGTAATTGTTTTATAAATTGTGAAATACATAAGCAGCAGTATCAGTATCAATCACACTGTGGAGTCATAGTTAATCTCAAATAAAACGCCAGCAAGGTATTTCAGGTTATATATATAAGGTTTGTATTTATTCTGACAAAGCTACATGATTATGAAAAACATGATTTTCATAACAGTAATTGCTATATGTGTGTGTATGTGTGTTGGGTTTGGGGATACAAACATGTTTTTTGAATACGATTTCAAACATAAAGGTTTGAAATGTTCATATGGTGTTTTTGTTTTGTTTTTGTCCTCAACAAAGCTGTTGAAGTCATACCTTCAGAAGGAACACAAAGGTAAAGCCACTTTGTTGTTGCAGTGACAACAGGCTACATCCTGGCTGGTCATGTTGAGAGAGATGCTGCCACCTAGAGGGCAGAAACAGTAGTTAAGTGTACTATCTATACAGCATCGGCACACACAGTTAATGATATGAATAACACCACATCTATCATGACGTAATGTAATGAATGAATCCAGACTATAGGACTAGTCAACTGCGTGGCAATTTATACTATTTTCCAATACTATTGAAAAATAAATCTCTCTCTCCGTTATATAATGTATATTCTAAAAACCATATTGCTGTAACACATCGCGGCGCGAACCACTAGGAGGCACAAGAGGCCTGCAAATGAGCAATAACACACTGAATGACATCACCACTGACTGACTGCGTTTGTTTTATATCAGAATCAGAATCAGAACCGTTTATTGCCAAGAACGGCACACATACAAGGAATTTGACTTGGTGAGTGGTGCATGACAATAAACAACACAGTGCAATAACCGAGACATCATTTAAAAATAGAAAAATATTAAAATGTACAATAAAATATTGTAAAGAAACAGATAACAGTACTTTAACACAAGTGTATTATAAAAGTGGCACGTGTATTTAAATATAGAAACATAGAAAGGATGTGCAAGAGAGCGTAACAGTAGGAAATTGTCCCGGTGATGTAAGTAGGATGTCAGTGGGGGTCAGCACTCTGACACAAAGCTGCTGAGCCTGTCTGTCCACTCATTGAGCCATTGGTTTCTCTATTCAACAGTGATTCTATTCTTCCAAGTCCAGCAGGTGGTCCTAAAGATTTGCATTCAACCAACCTTCATATACATATTTTGGAGGGACCAACATCTGTATTGTTTTCTATACAGCTGGTTCTGTGTTTTTTTCCTTTTTAGCTGGGAATCTAAAATTATGTCCACACTGCACATTTGTCCTCGTGGATCACTAAAAATAATTTTCCCAAATTGAACCCAGCCATCGGCTGCAGTAGCGCAGAAGCTACAGGTGTGTCTGCGGCCACAGGAGGGCGGAGCTCCACGTCCAGACAGGTGACACTCCGGAAATGATACGTTATGAATGTTTGTGTTCACCAGCCGAGTTCACGCACTGAGGCCACTGAGGGCACAGTCAAATCAGGATCATATTTATTATGTAGTTATAACGAGCATTATTAGACCTCGGCATGGGACACAGAGGCCGAGAGGACTGGTTATACTGGGACAGAGAGGCCGAGAGGACTGGTTATAATGGGACAGAGAGGCCGAGAGGACTGGTTATACTGGGACAGAGAAGACGAGAGGACTGGTTATACTGGGACAGAGAAGACGAGAGGACTGGTTATACTGGGACAGAGAGGCCGAGAGGACTGGTTATACTGGGACAGAGAAGACGAGAGGACTGGTTATACTGGGACAGAGAGGCCGAGAGGACTGGTTATACTGGGACAGAGAAGACGAGAGGACTGGTTATACTGGGACAGAGAAGACGAGAGGACTGGTTATACTGGGACACAGAGAAGACGAGAGGACTGGTTATACTGGGACAGAGAGGCCGAGAGGACTGGTTATAATGGGACAGAGAGGTCGAGAGGACTGGTTATAATGGGACAGAGAAGACGAGAGGACTGGTTATACTGGGACAGAGAAGACGAGAGGACTGGTTATACTGGGACAGAGAAGACGAGAGGACTGGTTATACTGGGACAGAGAAGACGAGAGGACTGGTTATACTGGGACACAGAGAAGACGAGAGGACTGGTTATACTGGGACACAGAGAAGACGAGAGGACTGGTTATACTGGGACAGAGAAGACGAGAGGACTGGTTATACTGGGACACAGAGAAGACGAGAGGACTGGTTATAATGGGACAGAGAGAAGGCGAGAGGACTGGTTATACTGGGACACAGAGAAGGCGAGAGGACTGGTTATACTGGGACAGAGAAGACGAGAGGACTGGTTATACTGGGACACAGAGAAGGCGAGAGGACTGGTTATACTGGGACAGAGAAGACGAGAGGACTGGTTATACTGGGACACAGAGAAGACGAGAGGACTGGTTATACTGGGACAGAGAAGACGAGAGGACTGGTTATACTGGGACACAGAGAAGACGAGAGGACTGGTTATAATGGGACAGAGAAGACGAGAGGACTGGTTATACTGGGACACAGAGAAGGCGAGAGAACTGGTTATACTGGGACAGAGAAGACGAGAGGACTGGTTATAATGGGACAGAGAGAAGGCGAGAGGACTGGTTATACTGGGACACAGAGAAGGCGAGAGGACTGGTTATACTGGGACACAGAGAAGGCGAGAGGACTGGTTATACTGGGACAGAGAAGACGAGTGGACCAGGAGCAGATTGTGGATGACTTTGCGGTGCCGTTCAGACAGGTGAGTACAACAACAACACACTGCTGAACTCTGTAGATGAGAACGTCAACAACCACTTCTTTGCAGCATCAACGTTGCCTAGCAACGTAGTGGTGTGCGCGCACTACACGGTCTCTCCTTTGCTGTAACTTAATATGCGACTTAATGTTAATGTTGATGTTGATGGCTGCTGTAGAGTTTATATTGTTCACATGTCCACGTTGTGTGCTTTGTTGATGTTTTATTCTGCTGTTTATTTATATCGTCTTTGTGTCCATAGCTGTTTTTATTTATTGTCGATCATTTTTGTTTAATGTTGTTTCATATTCTTGTGAGGCTACACTCTGGACGGCAGTTGTATATTTATAATAATTGCTAATAATCAGTTGTTTTCACAATGCCCTTCTGTTGGTTTGGACATAAGGGGTTTTGTTGCTGGTGTTGTTCTACATCTGCATATTGACATTGAATACAACCTATTTTGTAGCCTACTCTCCAGTACTGTCATATAGTACTATCTTACATTGTTGTACTCTTTCCACCTCTCTTTAACACACTGAATGCTATATTTGAATATAGTGTGTTACATCTGTGGTGTTAAAAAACACGTTTTTTAAAGTGTTGATGTACCTGCATGTGAAGCTTAAAACTGCTCTGTGTAAACTAGAAACTAGAAAATGTTTTTAAAAGTGAATTTAGCTTTTTCAACATTCCTACCAAAACAGAGTTTAACATTGTTAAATACATAAATTAGGATGCATACAGACCCTACGGGACTGACTCATCTGAACATCAGGAGGAGTTGGCTACATCTTATTGCACCACTAGGCTGCACAAAGGCACTGCAAGAGTACATTGTTACTCCCACGTCAAAGAGCCTGTGTGAGAGCGATTACAGTGGGAAAAAAACAGCAGGACTTCAACTATTTTCATGATTTGTTTGTGTTTTCCAGTCAGACCTGCAAAGAAAATCAGACCTCAGAGGGTTGTTGAAGGAATCGTCTTTGTCCCCGTCAACAGGAAAACATCAATTCAATGGAAAGTGAGACTTGAATCCATTCAATCCATAAGTCTTTCAATCTATTTGTGGGAGCTGAATATGTTGGAAGTTTGGGCAAACATCGTCATTGTCACAGAAAATGTACACAGTTCTAAAATAGCGTTGGTATCTTCATTTTTTTAAAAGGAACCCCAGTGTTTTGGGCTATGCAGCTGCTCTAAACATCAGAGGAATCCCAATTCCATCAATCATTAAAAGAAGAAAACACACACAAACCTTTCAGAGGAAACACTGATCACTACAGTCACACTTGTGACACCTTTTTTATGTTGTAAGAGCCCACTGATAATTATAAACGGTGCAAAAAGTGATATAAAGCAGCTACATAATAACTCAACTTTTGCATGTTCAGGGGTTGTCAGTAAATTGGAGTAACATCCTTCTAGTCTGATAATCAATACACCATACTGGAGCAAAGAATCTGTAGTCAAGTAGCCATTAATTGTGTTGCTCATCTTGACATCAGCTCCTAGAAATGTCATTCATAATTGCTGTTTACCTGCTCTCTTTTCACTGAACTGAGCGCTGCAGTATTAACCATAGTTATTTGTTTTAATTGTGTTCATGTACAGTTTGGTCAGAACCTCCGGGTCTGAAAAGTGAGGCCGATGCTGAAGTGCCCTAAACTTGCATTCTTTCTAATGGCCACCGGGGGGCGACTCCTCCGGTTGCATAGAAGTCTATGAGAAAATAACTTTACTTCTCACTTGATTTATTACCTCAGTAAACGATGTAAACATGAGTTTATGGTCTATATCGCTAGTTTGAAGTCTTCTTCTTTCATTTAGTAAATGATGGTTCCATTTAGACTAAAATAGATGATAAAGCAGTGTGGAGACGGACAAAATGTCAAAACGACAGTCCATGTCCACGTCACGGTGACCATGTCCACTTCTTACAGTCTATGAACAAACTGTTTTTCATACAGGACTCTCAGCCTGGCCATCACAAGTCTGCAAGCACTCAAGACTAGATGTTTCGTCAGATTTCCCCCGGCTTCTTCAGGGTGTTTCAGTGGCACCGTGAGGTGGAACCCAGCCATCCAATCAGAGACTCATTACACCTGAGACGGCAGGTGAAAGTAACGAGCTGCTGTCGATGAACGTTTTAGAGAGTACCGCGAATGAGAGGCAAAGACGGTCTGCGAACATGAAGGCAAATATTTAATAGATTTTTGCACCATGCAAGTAAAAATAGAAGTGTGATGTTTTGGAAAGCACGCTTATATTTCCCAGCGGGTTGCTCTTCAGTCAAGGTCACTTCTTTCTCCTTCGACACGCAAAGTCCTTGAGTCCTTTCGATACCCTGAAAAGTATATATATTCTTTTTGCCTCTTTGGATGGACTTCTAAAAATACTGAGGCAGCTTTTTGCACACTTTGGAATTAGATCACCCGGATCCCCTGACAGATGAAGGTCCTCGACGTCACCTGGGTCAGGTGTGTGCGGGGAATCGAACGCAGTCGCTGCTCTTCTTTTAGCAACTGAATTTTGTGCAAACACAGACTGTAAGCCTCTGCCGCCTAATTAAAAAATGTTTCCGGCGTGCTTTGGGTGTCCTGGAATGAAATGAGAGAGACTTGACTGTTGGCTGGCTCTGCCGCTTGTGTGAGGAATGTCACAGGCGTTCACTCCCTTCATGACTCATACTCTGGACTTCATCACTATATCGTATAGTTGTTGTTGTTGTTTTTCACACTTCCCTTGCAGGGAATTGTTCCATGCAGCCAATTATTGTGATACAGTGGGAGTCCATGAGGGGAATGTGAGGGGGTAAAATGAAGCAGGACCAGCGGGGACTTTAGCGATGCGCATGAGTCATCGTCCCCACAGTGAGGCTTCTGACATCACAGGGACCCTTATCAGAGGAGGAGACCAATTCCCCACAAATGTCCTTGACGGCTGATGGATGAAGGATGAGGGAGGCACAACAAATTATGCACCACTCTCTCTCTCTCTCTCTCTCTCTGTGCTGTGGGGTTAGTCAGTCATGTTGTCAGGATGAGGAGACCCAGCAGGCATGTAGGTCCCACCCCTCGCCTAACCTCACGTATATCCAGTCCTCGAACACAAACTCAAAAGCCTGGATGGAAATTGTGCGCATCACCCAGACAAAGATAGACCGTCGAGAAAATCCAGGCAAGGTTTCTCGTTAGCAGCTTGTTTGCCAGTTGTATTGAAGTTGCACGTCCATCAGGCTGAGGAGGAGCTTTAACACATGGACAGGGGTTTTTGAATAGATGTCTCCTCAGTGGCTCAGGAGATAAAAAAAAGGCCAATTATGCCTTGGGACAAGAAATGTATACATTTGTAGTGGCTTTGGGATCATTAGGCAGCCCCGGAACACATTTTGAGAGCCACTGTAACTCCCGGTTGACTAATGTACAGTATGCAGTAGACATTTATTCATATATATTCTATAAATATATTTTAACATTGTCCACAGAAATCAACTGTTTTATCCTCTGTTTTGTGTCGCAACAAGCATCTTGTACAGAAAATGCGTATCCTTACTAAATGGGATTTCTGTAATTTGAGCATCTATTGAAGTGTGTGTGTGTGTGAGGAAGTGTGGAGCAGCATAATTACACAACAACTGGTCCCTGTATCCCATTTACACTCCCATAAATACATTTCCTGTTTAGCAGGTGGGGAAGCCCGAGGAGACAGGTGGACCGTTTGTCAGTTGGTGTTTCATTTTTTGAAGGAAGGCTGCTGGAGCTGTGTAAATCAAACACATGCTAATTGTGTTTCCTGTCTCCCTCAGGAAGATTTACGATAGTATCAAGTATATTTGCACCTTCAATAAAGAAACGGTAGACGCGTATTCTCCCTTTTATTATGACCACAGGAATGTTAGCTCTGCAAGTGCTTTATTGCTTTCATGCCTGTGAAATCGAGACAAAATTCGATTTTTTTTTCCCTTCTCCTCATCATTTTCTGTGTTGCTTGTTGTCAAACACAAGGGACACTGGTGATATTTGGGTTTGTAATTCAAAAACGTTCAGGCAGGCCTTGTATACATGGAAAACTAGAAGTGACAGCTGCGTCCATGTTATCAATGGCAACCCCATCTGAACCTCATTTACCCAGGGATTGTGGCCGGTGAAGACGATTAGATCTGTCACCGATTTAATATCCCAGGGGAATTGATCATATACATCACTTGCTGACATGGAGTCTTTCTATATCACCTCTGACTTGTGAGTTGTTCAGAAACTTTAATAGAGAATTGCCTGCACTGAATTTCTTCTTGACTTGTATGCTTTCAGCTGCGTGATCACACTTTATTAACGTGTTTTCACCTTCAAACATTGTGAAGATACTTTCATTTCCGTAGCAGTTGGACAGGAAACATGGGGTAGAGAGCAAGGGAGACATGAAACAAAGGTCTTTTAAAACACGGTGTGGCATAATGCACTACTGCACTGTGCATCCGAGGGACTTTATTCTTTTATGTAAAGTAAAAAAAGAAAAATCAAATCAAATCATTATCTTTGTACAATTTGTGGCCTTGCATGTTAAGAGAGAGTCTGTTTGATGTTACGAGTTCTCCCTTTCTGTGATCGAGAACTCGAGCTACAATAACAAGCGTCTTGACATCGAATCACAATAATAAATCAGTTGCACTTTGTGTCTGTAGCTGTGTCTGTAGCTACCTGACATTGTGGTTTCGGAGATGTTTCTACATTTTCTGCAAAAGAAGCAATCCAATTGGGCAAACTGGGCAAACTGGGCAAGCGTCCTGGGGCCTTCGATGCGTTTGGTAATGCTGTATGCACCACCAAATCACAAATTAAACTGAAATGACAGGGGCCTTCAGGTGACAGCTGCATTATTACATAAACTTCAAAGTTGTGTGAAAGTCTGATTGACTTATCCAAAGAGAGAAGGGTGTAGAGAGAGGGGTTTCAGGAGCTTCTTGAACCGCCCGACAAGCACTTGTGATGAAGTATACTGGCAGTTTACGTGACACGTCGAGCGGGGGAGTGCTTGTCAGTGTGTGGGAAGAGACTCCGAGGTGCAAGTTACAGCTTTAAAAGCTTCCGGTTGTGTATTTATCGAATATACTTTGCAGCATAACATTTAGTTTTATGCATGTCAAAGCCAGTCTTTGACCAGCTGCTTCTTCTTGTGGGAATTGCCACCTGTGTGTGTGTGTGTGTGTGTGTGTGTGTGTGTGCGTGACTTCTAAAGCAAAGAAATGCAAATGAGCAACAGCAGCGTGTCAAGGTCATTCGGGTTACAGTCGAACACAATCAATTCATACATGACTAACAGCCGGCACTCACTACCTTCCTGTCTGTGGTCGCAGCTTGACGGATGGGCGGCCATGACGAATCTCGTCCCTGTGTGGTTAAGTAGGAAAGTCCTTGTCTGCCGGCCCTTCTGTTTTGCTGAGCACCGTCTCTTTAGATGTGATTGTTGCAAAAATGGGAAGTAGCACTTTGCTGATGGGGTGATGTGTTGTTTCCACTGTCATGCTCTACACACACACACACACACACACACATCTACATAGATAACAGCATGTAGGTGACACACACACACACACACACTTCCATCGCGCTGACTCGGTCACGATGTCACTTTGAATACACAAGGTCAACTGCGAGTATTTTAGTCAAGCTGTCGCTACGATCACGGAAGGACTGTCGACATATCTGTTTCTCTCACACCCTCCTCCTCCTCCTCCTCCTCTCGTTCTCTCTTCCGTCCGCCTCTCCTCTGTTTCGCCTCACTCCATGCCTCTTTTACATGTCTCTCTGTCCCCCATCTCTGCGTCACGCAGCGTGACGTGTCGCTGTCGGCGCCTTCGGAGAGGTCACGGCTGCACAGCCTTTAGAAGGGGGGGGGGGCTGGATATTATATGGGTCTAATAAATCAAAGGGATTGATGGGGAGTCCTCCTGACATCCTGTTTCATCATGTAGGCCATTAGTCTCAGATTATTATGGTCTAATTAAGATATGGCAGAAACAACAGGCCTGTGGACATTTTGACCTGTCAAACAGTGTAACTAATAACATTCATTACGGATTTAGGGATGCATTCCACTCAGGTATTTCAGACCCTGGGTGAAAAATATCGTTTGCCGTGTCCGCGAAGTAAAATTGTCAGAAAACGATCACGATGTTAAGCATTGCATTTTTTAAAATGTTCTCAAAAAGTAGTGGAAATGCTAAAGATGGTGGCGCAACGGATCATAAAACTCACGGTTCGGATAGTTTCGAGGACCAGAGTCACGGATCGGATCAGCACAAAAGAAAAAAGGGAGCAAATATAACTGTTAGAGATCCTGATCACGTTTGTTTGCCGCTGAATCTAATTGCCGATCATTGATGATCCATATTGGCAGAAACAGATCCCTTTGTTGTTTGATTAGCGGCGGATCTACTCAAGACTATTTTTTTTCAAACATAATTTCAACCAAGTGTATCAAAAATTCTTTATGAGTTATAGTAATTTATAGTGTTTTTTTTCTTTATAAAAACACACAATTCAAATGATAAGGAGAGAAAAGATTGTATGTTTATTGATTTTATTTGATTGTCATTAGTATCATTGTCACTAGCTTAGAGCTCGTGTACACAGGTTATAGTTCATCTCTAATATCTATTTTATATTAATGTGAAAACATCTCCTTCAAATACTGGATTTATTCAAATTTCTCATCAAAACTACATTTTACAAGATTACATTTGAACACATTATAACTTAATAATTTACCGTCGCTCAATACTCATTTTCACTGAACAGAGTCTGAACGCATCGTAATGTAACTGAACATAGCCTCCGTTTTTCTGTCAATTTATTATTTTACACATTCGGGGTCTGGAAAAGCGTACATGCCGATGTCCTGATCGCATATTTTACTTAATAGTGGCGGATAGCGATCGTCAGTAAAACTTTATTTCACACTGTGATGGTTAACGTTAAACTGTGTAATTAATCTGTGGTTTACACGCGTGCCGAACTGTGAGGCGGGGATCCATACGGATCAACAGTGGTCCGTTACGCCACTAGCTAAAGACGTTACATGCCCTCAAGAGCTCGAAAACTCAACACATACTGGTTTAAAACAACACTGCTGGTTTAGTTCCGATAACATTAGCGAACTTAAGGCTAAACCACTGCTATGAACCAGTATTACATTGCCTTGGCACCCATCATCATTTGGTAATTTGTATATTCATTTGGTGTGTGCTCCACCATTAACTGTAGCATTCTCGCTGCTGAGGGCTACGCATGTACTCGTAGAACTGGTGTTGCATCCAGGTAACTTCTATTCATACCATTAATACATTTTTTTTATATGTATGTCTATTTTTGTTTGACTTTATTTTAGAAACATTTTCTCTTTTAAATGAAGGAACCTGGCCAAAATGTCTGTCTCTGTCGACATCTCCTTTGTGTGCGACTTTCAATGTAGGGATATCCTCTAATACACGTTTCATGATATCTAACTTCCTATCTTTTGTGTCTTTCTCTGTATGTGTGTGCGTAGTTTTAGCTTGTAGAAGTGGGACTGCTGAGGCGGAGGAAACCGCTGTATTAAAAAGGGCACGGCAGGCAGAGGGGACTGAGCCAGTTGCAGCAGCTGCCCTGGAGATGTCTCAGAGGATAATCATCCACACTCATGTTGTTGACTCAGACTTTCGGGGCTTGTCAGGTGATGAGTGCAACCACAACTCTGCTTTGAGAGTGAACAGCGCTCTGTCAAACGCATTGTGTCACATAGTTTCTATTCCCTCGTTGAAAGAGGAGGATGTATAGAATTAGAAATGACTAGTTCGGGCTAATTTCTGCTAATTCTAATTACCCAATTGTTCTGGTTTATTCTCAACAGAGGAGAGTTTTTCGAATTATCCAATAATCCAAAAAAGTTTTGACTACTGAACACGGCCCTGGCGCCTCACACCTGGTTACGCTGAGGCTGATTCACCATTACTGCACCTGGTTTGTCTTTATGAAGGCAGATTTATGAATGTACCGCTGTGTTTGCTGTATAGGGAGTGAGTGCAAGACAGTCTGATTACAACAGCAAATATGTCAGTGCTGAGACATGAACGCATCATGGAAAGCGTCAGTGTCACATCATCTGTAGGCATCTGACAGTGTCTGTGTGTGTGTGTGTGTGTGTGTGTGTGTGTGTGTGTGTGTGATAAAAGAGATCGAAGGGCAAACGAAAGAGACACGACGGATGAAAAAGCAAGATAAAAGAGCATGCAGCTGAGAAAATGTGATAACGTCTGGCGAAATACTAAGAGAAAAAGGGGGCTGATGAGTCACCAGTGTTGTTGGTGTGTATAACAAGACACAGCATTAGTCTAGCCATGTCTCCGTCAGCCTATCCCTCTCTCTTCAAGGCGTTGATCTGGGCTGCCAGGACCACCACAGGGCAGGGCAGCGCGCCGAGCCCCAGGCCATTTGACGGGCGTGAAGGCGGGATCTGTTTGTCTGCCTCGTTTCCATAGTCGTGAACATATTACACATGTTGTCCACAATGTATTATACATTATAAATATATTCATTCTTATTAATGTGTCTATCTACTTACTGTATTGTTCAGCAGTTATTCACACCGGCTTTAGCTTTTAAAAGTGGTGTTATTTTCTCAGCCAAGGTCTGTCCTTCAGAAGGTAATTCACATGAGAGTATTCAAATGAACATGTCCACCCAATTAATGTGAAACACACAATTTCAGACTAGTGCCTCATTAAGCGTTGCCCGCCGCGCTACTTGAAACGCGTGTGTGTGTGGGTGGGAAAAAGTCGAGATGGAATGAGAAATGCATTTTTAACCCTTTGAGATCACATCCCTGCTCATATTGTGCAGCTATTTAACATTTGCAAAAACATTTAACAAAAAATCGACTTCTTTGTATATTCATATCAAAATCCAATCATCTTTTCTTCTTTCAAAACAACTAAGCTAGTGACGACCAATTTCAACCAATAATATCATCCATCAGACAATCTGTAACTTTTAGCAGCCAGGGAGATGTGTGTGGAGCCAGCAGTCCTCTGTAGCTCCGTATCGCCACAGACGGTTCGTATCGCGC
Organism: Leptoclinus maculatus; assembly: GCA_032191485.1. Classification (NCBI taxonomy): domain Eukaryota; kingdom Metazoa; phylum Chordata; class Actinopteri; order Perciformes; family Stichaeidae; genus Leptoclinus; species Leptoclinus maculatus. The sequence goes on from JAVDOI010000009.1 coordinate 10,599,122, forward strand.
CACTTAAGCCAGCCCACTTCGTAGCTGCCCGATCAAAAGCGAAGCATTTGATTTAAACCCCTCTTGCAACTTTACACCTCTCAAATATTCATCAGTTCGAGCTGATGCTCGCTGGTGTTGCAGGTATTCTGAGCTGCTGCCTGCTTCATGCAGACGAAGCTCCAGGAATTCACCCGCTGTGGAGACGCTTTAACGGTTTACATTCGCCGTCGTCTCCCACAGTCCCTGTTCGTGAAAGTTATCAACTTTATCGCAGCTCCAACTCCCTCAATTAGCGTATATCTGCACAGCAGATGACTGGTGTGATGTTAAGAGATGACGCTCATACAAGGAAAATGACTAACTCTTCTTCTTCTTCGCCCTTAATCCTCTAGGATTGGCTATAATACTGGAGCACGAGAATGGTAATTGCTACGTCAACAGCAGCAGCAGCAGCACTGCTCCCCCCCTTCTTACAGTGGAGGAGGAGAAACCGTGTGAGTGGAATTCAAATGCAGTGTGTCGTCTCTGTGCGCCGCAGGTACAGAGCTCACAGAGTGTGTGGGTATGTGCATGAGTGTGGTGTGTTTGCACTTACAATACTAGTGCGTTGCTTTTGTGTATTTGAAGTGTGTACATGTGTGCAAGTGAGCTTGTGTATGTGTGTGTGTGTGTGTGTGTTTTATTTTTTATTTTTGTGTAAGAGTATCACAGACATTCGTTTCATGCTTCTTTCTAGCCGAGCATCCTCCGACCAGCCGCGCCAGCAACAACAACAACAACAACAACAACACAAGTACTTGCTGCCACCAGTCCAATTAGACGTGAGACTGTGAAAGTGTAAGATCTGGTACGCCTGACACCCGCCGCCATTCACACCTTATCATATCGCACACAGGCCGGTAATGAGAACTCGCCACGGTGACGGCGTTCATGATGATGAGGGAGTCACGTTTTTTTCCACCCGCTCTATCTGCCTCTGATCTGCGGCCATGTGGTGCTCTGTGGCTCCCTGACTGTGGTCAACAGGAAATGAGGAGGGGTGAATCACACTGGGAACACTGGAGTGTCCTCACCACATGTCTTAATACAGCCTTTGTGACCACTCTGTCTCTGTGTCATTTTCCGGGATGCGCACAAATGTGTCGCTCAAGTTGAAGCATTTTCAATCTCACACAGACACGTCTTTGCATCAATTTGCACCACCCCAGGCGAATTTGCATCTCCTCGCATCTTCCTATTTACTTTATTTATTTTGGAATTCACTTCATGTTGTGCCTGAACACCCAGTAAAGGATGGAAATGGAGAAGTAGATCTGTCTGTATTGACGTAATGGCCGCCATGTCGATCCCACAGAGTTACAAAGACTTAGTCTGAACCTAGACCAGTGTACTGGATCTCTTGTGCACACATCACAGACAGCAGATCACACACCTAAGAAAGATGTATTATGTTCTAACTACCAGACCCGCCGGATGGTTTGTTACACAGAACAATATGAGAGGCCGCCACGGGTTATATCCAAATGGGTTATATCCAAATGAAATGAGGCGAATTCATTAACTGGAGAAACTTTTTGGCGTAGATATTGAATGATGTGCTTCTACTGGAATGAAAAGGTTTACTTCTTTAGACACTTTCATTGTTTAATACATCCACGATAAAACCAAATCTATATACGTCACATATTTAAATACGAGAATAGCCGTATTTACAGCGCAGCTCAACCTTTTTCACGAAAACTCCTTTTTGCTTTGGTGAAAACAAGTAATTAAGTTAAAGTACAGACAGCAGTCAGTCCAAGCAAAGGAAGCTAATCATATGATGCGTTGGTCCCACAATGATCGGGGGCAGGTTGCCATTTCGGAGCTGGGTCAGCTGACAGGGTCACATCTTGTTATGTTGAGACAATTTGGGGTGGTAGGTCACTCTGCCATCCTACCTCCTTCATTCCATGTTTGAAAAGAAGCTGGGACAAAGCAGCCAGAGCTTTGTGTTTTGGTGTGCGTTTATGTTTGTGTGTGTGTGTGTGTGTGTGTGTGTGAGAGGGTTTTGACAAAAGAGTATGAGTCACCACTGTATTATATATTAAAGCTTCTCGCTGTGTGCTGCTTCTTCCTTTTCTCGGTTTGTGCATGAAGATTCTCTTTCAACTCTTTCTATCTAATTGGCTGACTAATAATAATACAAATCATTGTTATTATTGTTATTATATATTAATTGATGTTAGCTTATCCCCAACTAATTGATTTCTCGAGCGTGCTATGCAGCCCACTGCTGTTCTCCGACACACACACACACACACACACACACACACACACACACACACACACACACACAGGCATAATCGTCATGATGCCTGTGGCTAATATTCAGCTAAGACGTGTTTTGAGGCGACCAGTCTCCGATAAAAAAAGCCTCTGGTTTGACATTATGAGTCAGTTGTGATGCCTTGTCATTACACTTGTTAGTATTGAGCCGTGACGCCAGCGGGCGGGTTTCCTGCCATGATGCCACTGAAGGAGACAAAAGAGGAGGTTGTGCTGGATGCTGGATGGTTGTGAGCCACAGTTTGACATCTTTGAAGTGTTCACCGTGTTTACTTAATACCTTTCTCGCTCTCGGGAAAATGTGAAAATATTTCTGGCTCAGACATTCGTATTTTATGAGGACACTTTTTGATCTGAAATGTAAACAAGAGTCGTGACCTATGACCTCTACAACTTAAATACAGTTTGCCTCTCTAGTAAGGATCATAATATGGCTGGCAGCCCAAATTTCAATTTTTTAAATGACTAATTAGGGGCAGATATCAGGCTTGTTTATCAAACGGGTTTGGTGTTGTGTTTTCTGACGACCGTTTGTCAAGTTGCAGATCTGTGCGATCCGATCTGTGTGGGATCAAGAACGGGGACGCCATCTTCCTACTTAACTAGCTAGCTGCCCAGCCGCATGTATGAATAATAGCAATAGAGAAATGCCTCAACAATAACAACAATAACTGTAGCCCCTAGCAACTGCTAACATAGTTTCTGTGCCGGCTATAAATGACGTCAGTGGCACATGTTCTGCTTTTGTTACACATAACACTGGGTTTAAGGTAATTGGAGTGCGAAGGAGGCTTAGAAGTTCCAAGGCTCCCCTGAGGGTTTGACAGAGTGTTGTTTTTATTTACAGCACATTCCTTTACCAGCCATTTACTATGGTATGAAATTGCACAACCAGTGTGTTGTTTGTTTGTGTGTGTGTGTGTGTGTGTGTGTGAGTGCATGAGTCACATATATTGCGCAATGAATAAATTCCATGGACGTGATGGAATCAATTAATCAACAAAAAGCAATATTTTGGCTGCAGTCACTGAAACTGAATGAAATCTTTCTTTCAGTTTACGACAAGGGTTCTAATCTTCAGCCATAACCATTTTTCTTTTCTGAAGTTCAACTCATCAGTGTGTTTTTCTTTCAGCATTTGATGGAACTGGATATTTAAGTTGCAATCCTAAAGATTTCCGTCCTGGTTGATTTGGCGACGCACGATGGTTACCGTGGTAACACCATCAGTCATTCCTTAAGCAGCTAGTATGTCAGAAATACAACAGAAGAGCAGTTGCTGCACATTGATTTAGTAAAGAAGAAGAAAATGATCCCCCGAATGGTTTGGCAGAAAATCTGAATACAGCACTGGAATGGCGGACTCCGCCACTCCCTGTGAAAACTACTATATAGATCATGTCGTTGCTATCGCTGAAAAGAATTGCATTGTAGCTTCAAACAAAGAGACACAGGAGCTGTTGACACTCTTAACACGTGCTTAACGTGCTTACACTCTGTGTAAAGAAAGCTATTTTGAATGAAGGTTATTGCTTCCACTCACATTTCTTTAACACTTCAAAGAATACAGTGTATTGGTTTCACAGTAAATTATCATATCTGAAGGCTACAGAGGCTCCTCATAAACGGAGCGTCGCTCGTTGTGATGTGCGTCATCCAAGAACCTTTTGACGAGTTCATGTATTGACAGAGAGGCAGGAGTCACACCCACCATGGGCACAGACACATACACACACACACACACACACAAAAACACACACCCTCCCGCTCTCGTCCCTCACGATCACACATATTTCAATGCGTATGAACACACCAGCACGTGCAGACACTCCCTCTCTTACGCTCTCATACACACACACTCACTGACTCACACTCGCACATCAAAGCAGAGCCGTCTTAACCAGATGCAGAGGCATGTTCAGTGTTGTGGGATTCAGCCGTCGCTGCTGAAGAGGTCTTTGTATGCGAGTACTCTCCTCCTTGTCTTGGTCCAACTCACGACACCGACTTATCTCCGCTTTACATGATGATACACCTCCAATACGCAAGCAAGCAGCTCTTCACCCCCTGTCATGGGACCTAACTTTCCCTCAAGGTCGCCCCTCCACAAGGGCTCATGGGAAGTTGCAAAGCTGTGGCGGTAATGAGTGTGGCCTTAAGCAGCCTGCTCCAAGGTTTGAGTCATCGAAAGAGCCGGAGGGAGAAGGCTGATGCCTTTGGGGCGTCAGGGCAGGTCGTCAGAATCTGAGAAAGCGTGTCTGTCACACAATGACTAGGTGCTTTGGTCGGCTGTTATTGTTTGAATAGAGACTCAATTATCACTTATTATAGACATCACGTGACTGATATACAACCACAAAATCTTTTAATGTACATTTTAACATTAATGAATATTATAAAACTAGGAATATCAGTATCAGTGTGTCACTGTGCACAGCATCACTATGACATATTGAAACCACATAACAATGATAAAATAAATAAAGTATGACAAATAGGTTGTTGGCATAGTTCTGGGGAAGGCAGGTAAATGTGTAGGAGTCCTGCTAAGTCCTGCACAGCGCTGTCACGGCTGAGTCACAGATCTCAGCCTCGCCTCTCTGCAGCACTCCCTGTGTCATCGCTCCAGCCTGCAGGCTATGAAAGTAAATTCCTCAAACTAAATACATACTTCGATCTTCATTTAACTGGGGATGTTCGCCGAGCACACCCTCTCTTTCCTAGAACTACCTCACCGAACAAAGTTTTTATAAAAGTTTTGTAAAATGAGCCATAAGAAATGGGGAATACCTTCATCATGAAAGCATTATGTGAGAATCGTCAGAATCAGGTTGACTGACAAATACGTTTTCACGTATACAAGGAATTGGCCTTGTGTTTGGTGCATAACAATAAACATAGTAAAAGAAAAACAAGTACTAAAAAAGGCAAGAGTCATACATGGAAAATAAAAATAATACTATAATAATAAATATGAAATATACACACAAAGATAAGTTTAATGAATAATTTGACATTCTGGGAAATACACTCGGAGAGCTAGATGAGAGGATTGATACCACTCTTATGTCAGTATACGATTAAATATGAAGCTGAAGCCAGCAGCCAGTTAGCTTAGCTTAGCATAAAGACTGACCTGACTGTGCTAATCCACCTACCAGCCCCTCTAAAACTCACAAATTAACATGTTATATCTCTCTAAACCATGCAAAAACCAAAGTGTAAAAACTACAGCTGGCTGTTTTAAGGAGGGACTTTTACTTGGGCCGCAATGCTAAGCTAAGCTAACTGGCTGCTGGCTGTAGCCTGATACCTAACAAACAATCGTGAGTGTGTTATTGATCTTCTCATCTCGCAGTAGGGAATCAAAAAAGTATTACCCAAAATGTTGAATTCCCCTTATAGTTTGGGAGAGTTAATGGTCATGCTTGAGTATTAAAAACATGGGACGCTATATTAAAGAATAAAGTTTCTTTGCATCATTAAAGGTTTTGGTCGGAAAAAGTTTTTCTGCAACAGCACACCACACCCGGAAAGAAATGGGAGGAAATAGATGGAGGAATAGGTGCTTTCCACTGGGTGTTTCACTTTCAAACTTGTGCTTCCTAGAACTTAATCTCTTTATACATTTCTCTCCATTTTCCTGAGCAGAGAATATGTGCTCTATATTTTAAAATACCCAGCTTATTTCAAGAGAAAAAGAGACTCCGATCACACCTGTTAGCTGCCAAAAGTATAACCACATCCCCTGTTGATGTTGGCCAATCGGCTGTTCAGCACACACTAATGTTTTCCGACTGCAATCACAAATCCAGACTACACAGTTCATGTGTCAGGTTGAATTGCATAAAAACCTGTTCCCTGTAAAAAACAGGAGCGTCAGCCAGCCGGCAGCTCTAACTCTGATCAGCACTTCTCCCCAGATGGGATCCCATTTGCTACTGTATATCAGCCTCGTCATCAATATCCTCACTCACACTTGTCCCCGTTATCATCATCATCATCATCATCATCATCATCCTCCCAGATCACACCTCGTCTATGAGCCAGGTCGGCTGCGTGACGAGAGTTGAGCTCTTGGCTTTGCGCTGCGGCCTGCTGGGAGGAAGCAGAAGTCAGAGGAGCGGAGCAACAGATTGGACAAGATTACTCACTGTTGTCTCTGAGGCAGTCCCTGTTTGTGCAGGATGTTGGTGGGTAAACAGGGAGAATAAGGGGCCCAGATACCCCTCCTCCACGTCTGTTTCTACCCCCCAGGATACAGACCGCTTGACTGGGAGTGATCACCGCGTGATCGAGAGACCAACCGAGTCACCAACAAAGAAATACGATTCAAGCAACTTCTTTTTTTTTTTTTGCCCTATAGCTCACTGTCATGAGCACTTTACAGTAATGTCACTCAGCTCATGTGTAGAACCATGCAGTCAACATTTCTGGAATTCACTTCAAGGCAGGCAAATGCATTTTTCTTTAATCATATTATTAGTTAAAGGAGGCCCAAAGCGTCTCTGTATCACGGTGGGCTGATGCTATTCATTTGAAAATCTATGGATCTTTGTTCATGACTGGTAACAACTAAAAGACTTGAAGAGAATATATTTATTTTAGAGAAAACTTCCTTAATTTTGTTGTTTTAAATGTTGTTAAACATTTCTTAAACATTTCTTTATCTGGGTAGACAGCTATTTATCAAAATTCAAAACAAACTCCTACAAATTAAATTCATGTTCACCTAATTTGAAAACAAAAATACTTTTTGAGATAGAAAATCGTCGTCAACATGATGATTTATTAAAATGAACAAATGTTCATATTGAACGTATCATCAAAATGTTCACTTACAATGTAATTCATTTGTTTTCTTTACAATATCCACATAAGGAATACTAAAGCATGATTAACATGTTGATGATTACATCACAGTACGTGGTTAGGTTCTGGAAAAGAGCGTGAGAGAAGACAGGACGTGTCTCGCTATATTTAACTGTGATTTTTCCCAAACTTCCCAAAGGAATAGTTTGACATTTTGGGAAATATGCTAACTTTCTCCAAGAAAGCCAATGAGCGTATTTCCCATGGAGGCCGTAAACCACAGTCTCTAGTGTCTTGTGCTTTGTACGCCCACCATCCACCCCAACGGCTTCCTTACAACTTCTGTGAGTAACAAGAGTGTAACTTTTTTTTTTTTATTATTATTATTGTTTAATTCAAACACAAGTTTGGAATCAGTGTTAACACTTATGCTAACACTTTAACTGAACTACACATGCATTATGAAAGAGTATTTGCCCAAAATGTGATACCAGTTTACAGTTGTTGGCGGCTTAAACATGGAAATATTATGCAAAATAACAACTGTTACCTAGCGTGGATCATATGATGTGCAATCAATGGCGTAAATATCAACGGTGCAACCGATGCAGCTGTCAGGGTCCCTGAAGTGATTGTATATATGTGAGCCTCACTCGCATTGACCATTTCACGGCGTCTTCTTAAACAGTGTTGTCGATGACCTTGCTGAGTGCAAAGCCCGTAAAGGATGAACCTCTAATGGTTGATTCAAGGTTCCTCTTTGTTATTATGGAGCGGAATCAGGGATTTAAATGTATAGCAATGTAAATGTTTTCTCTCGAATGCGCACCTACTGTAATCTGTGTCTGTGATAGCATTGGGCCTCTGGGGTCAGGGCATGGCTGTTTGAATTAGCGTTGATACATTTGGCGCTCCGGCTGCTGTCTGTGGCGCCGATCAAAGGCTGGTTTGCGGGGATGGAAGTTGCATGGTGAGTCACTGACATAGCAGTTGTGTGCTTTGCAATGGAGTGGTTGTGTGTGTCTGTGCATGCGTTTGTGTTTGGGGCGAGGACCCCCAAAAAAAAAGAAAACTTGCACCGGGGGCCAATCACAATACGTGTAGTGTTTGTTCTAAGCTGCACCACTCTCACACGGACTCACGGGACTTCTCCTGTGACTTTCCGCTCCACACTGTCGGAATCTGCATATTAAAATGATTTCAACAGACTACTTTGACTAAGCAATTGTACAATAGGAAGTTACACTTCTTCCAAAGAAACAGGATCCGCCTCAGGAAACTACAGTCCTTCCTCATCATAGATCAACAATGACATGTTTGCCTTTCACTGAGAGAGAACTAAATGTTGGTGTAATTCCTACAACCACTAACGGACACACAGACTGCTCTCGTGAGGCAACAAGCTGATAAAACATATGTGCAAAGGCTTTGTCACTCGATTCCTAATCACACTGGGCACACGCTCCCTAACATCACACACACACACACTCAGACGCATGCAAACTCATTGACAAGACAGAGTTTTGTTGCCATGCAAGCGTTCCCCTTTTAAAAAACACCATTTATTATGCTGACAGGCCCTGAGAGCTTGACATGATGACTCAAATACAGCCTGCGGGGTGAGATACATACATTGCAGTTCAATCGCCACTGACCACATCCACCCAAACACAAGCACTGCATCTTCTGTATCTCTTGCACTTTATTTCCTGGGGAAAATACTTAGTTTATCTTTAACTTGATCTCCTGTGACTTAAGGGATTTCCCCCTTTAAACAGCTCTAAGTGTACACAAGTGCATCTGATTATTTGTCTGAAATTTTAAGCCTAGAAAAAAATTGAAATAGTTTGTATTGTAGCCTTGATGAGCAAGTGGAGCTGACATTTCGGAAGGGCCGGAAAGTAAGAAACTGGATGGTCATGGTTGGACTCCCAAGAAAGGCTTGGGAAGAGTAAATGGAAGGAATGACTATGTAGCATTTGCATCAACATTTGCCACTGAGCCATTTAGCCTCCAGCTACCACAGTGAAGCTGATCAGGCTGAAAGCAGAAGGTTTGTGATATATTTACTGTACACGCATGTATGCTCTGCAAAGTAAGAATCTTTGGCAATATGAAGTTAGAATGTCATCAAATCCTATCTCTAGATAAATAAAGATTACTATAATACTTCAATCATCCATGCATCTAGTTGTGTATCTGAAAGGTTCACTACCCAGCCTCAGGCCTCCTGATAAAAGCAGGGCCATTTCCTGTTGTAGAGGAAGTACATGGCTGGTTCTGTGTCACTTGCCAGAGTGGGGACAGGAAGTACGCTGGCCAACAGGAAACTGTTCCCCCTCGGCATGCCAAACATTGTCCACAGCAATGTTTGGATGACCTTTCTAATCTGAGCTGTTACTGCTGAATCCACAGTTTTGCTTTACACATGGTAAGTCCTGAACTTGTCAGCCCTGTTGCTCAGGCGGGACAGTTGATCTTATTTACTGTCTAAATGGTTCTTCTTGTTTTCATTAATATCAGAAGACAGAATCAAAACTCTTAAAATGTGTAAAAATATACAAGTTTCCAAAAAAGAATGTTTTGTTCTTCAAGCTAAAATAGAATAAACTTGCTGGAACATTTTGTCCCCAGTGTTTGCTGTGAAGGTGCTGTTATTGATAGGTTGTGATGTGTTCAGAACAATGACAGAGGTGTTGCATCTGTTTTCTCTTCAGGGGAATTTACCTTTGAAACAGAAACTAACATCTTGATTTACACGGGAAGTACAGTAAAGCACAGGTCAAAAACAGAAACAGTAACTTTTATTTTGTTGTCAGTCATGGTGCATTACATTGCCATGATTAAAAGAATGCAACACATCAGAAGTACATAAATGTTACTGTTTTTTTTATTTATGACGTTTTTAAATGTTATTGATTCATTTATTAATGTATTTCATTTTACAGACACGTAGTTTTGGGTTTTAGTCAATTTTGAATTTTACAATTTTGAAAGAGAGAACATTTTAATATCCAGAAACAGATAAATCAACAGGCAGTCAGTATGTGCTTCAACCAGTGGCTGACCCAGAGGCTGTCTGAAGTAAAAAAAGAAAGTTCTAGCGTGTAGGGCAGCAAATATGGGACTGCATCATGTCTGCTCATCACATCGGCACTTCATCATGTTTTCTCGACAATAAATCATAAAATTACATAAAATAAAAAGAGAAATCACACAACATAGAAACATAGAAGCCTCTTCTTTTCAATCATGACAAATGGAGAAGAGAACATGAATCAGGTCACTACAAGAAAACCCAAGTACTCAAGCCTTCCACACATTGCAAGGCCATGACAATTGTCTACAGGACCAACAACCAAAACTAGGAAAACATATTTATATTAGCTGTTCGTCTGAGGAAGTCAGATGGGGGGGAAGACATTTTGAGTCACATTAAAGTTCCCATCAGTTTTATTTCAGGTTATGATCACAACCGCGGTATTGGTCGCAGATGTTTGAAACATCAAAGAGGAACCACTTTATCTCATACATTTGCACGCTGACGGTGTCACCGCGTTCCTGAAACAGAAATCTCACTGAAAACACAGCAATCGGCTCAGCGGAGGCCCAACTCCGACAGTCATTGCCACTGAGGTCAGCAGCTTCATTTCCACCCTGACCGTGGCAGCTGCTAATAGGAGTGTGAATGCATGCGGCCAGCAGGCTCGGGGCGGTGACTCATCGGGTGATGCCCGACCCCCCACAGCCAAGCAAAATGGCCGCTGGCTTAAAGGAAAGCTATACATATGTGTGTAGAGAGGGAGGGAAAGGGTTCGCTTTGGTGCAATCACAGCGGGACGGAAAAAAGGCGATTTAACTTGAGCGTTTTGACGTCAGGTGGAATTGGCAAGCTGAAACGAGCGCACAGCAGGTGAAGTTGACTTTGGCAGATGAGAGGGGGAGCGAGAAGAATGAAGACTATTTGAGTTTGGCATTCATCAGGTTTGCAGCAGTGGGTGACACAAAGTGCAAGTTGGGTGGATGAGTCAAGAGGCAAGATAATTGCCACCAAATGGGATAAAATAAGCTTTTAAGGCATCAGCTGTCGCTGAGCGAGTGTCGGTGTGGTGGGGGTGGTCACTGCTCTGACTCATTCGTTTTGTTCATTAAGGTCTTTCATCCATACTGTAGCTTGTATTATGCGGAGGCTCTTTCTTCTGACCACCTTCACGCATTCGTCAACCTGAGGGTCACATTGGTGTCTTTTAGGTGTGTGGGTGTTTCTGAATGCTTAAGCCTCGTCTCCTACGAAATTCATTTATATGCAAATATTCTGCATTACAAGTTAATATTCAGTGGCAACATTCAGCGCCAAGACAGGAAGTAGTGTGGCGCTCATATAATTGTAGTGAAATTGAAAGGTGTTGAAATCCGAGACTGTACTGTTCAAGAAGAACGACAGCATCGCTCATATCGCAAATTATTTTATTAGTTTGTTGTGACAAGGCCCTCTAGTAGCCTTAGTAAATTATAACAGGAGCAAAGAAGGAAGACAGGGAACGTTGTTGGAGAGAGACAAAGTCAGTGTGGGGATAAGGGTGTATCGGATCGACAATGTATTGAGACAGTTTCCACCCAACAGTCAACGTTGTTTGTTGGCTACCATTCATTAACCTTAACCACGTCTTAACCACGTGTCATTTTATCCAGGTGGTAAATGGGCTGTTTTCCAAGTGTTTTTTTGTTGTCTAACCCTAACCATTATATTCCATACCATAATTTGTAATACGATACTGAACATGAGATTTTTCAAAAAATAATGGTAATTTTTAGAAGAAAAAAAATGAATTAAATTAATAACAAGTTTATTACAAAAGAAAAAAAGAGTACATTTAAATCAACCGGGGGAAAAAATAGTCCATTTGATTTTGAGTTTGATTAAATAATAAGCCTCCTTGTAACTTTCAGCACAATATTGTCACAAATAGTGCATCTTGCTGTAATTTTTATCTGCATGTGAAAAGTAGCACCCGACCATGTATGTGTCCTTTCTGCCATTCTCTCACGTGTTTGACACGAGGCTGTGCACCGATTTGTACCGATATGTTTCTGATTTCATTGACTTCATTCTGTTTGTCATGTGATTGTCATGTGATTGTCATGTGATTGTCATGCTGTTTTGGCACAAACATTATACAAAAGTAGTGAAAACGTTTGCAGGTGATCAAATACCCATGTTTGTACTTTATCGTCTATATATATTTATTTTTAAGGAATCTATACCAAATTGTAAGTATCGATACCACGGTATCGATCCGCCCATCCATAGATTGATTCCTTCCCCTGCTGCCTGCTCTCCAGACTGACAAATCATTAATTTGCATGTCATTCAAAATACTGCAGTGTTTTGAGTGACCGTGAAGTGAAGGACATTACGAGATCACCACAGAGATTTACATATTTACAGCATTTAGCAACTAGCAAATAAAATGTCAACGTGGCTGTCAATTTTGGTTTTCTCGCTTATTCTACAAACTGAATATCAGTGAATAACACAATTAAAGATATAGCTTGTTAGAATTTGTGGGTTAGCTCAGACAATACTTGTGGGAAACTTAGACCGCTGTTCAAACTGTGACAGGTGTTGACTTGGTACAAAATAAAGTTTCTATTTGTATTCCAAACTGAAATGCTGCAGAGCTGTCCTCCTCTTTGCTTTCTCCTCTATACCGAAGGCACATGAATGATCCCGTAGCAACTAGAACACATCAGTGAATTTGGGTGATCACAAGATTACATTTTTGAGGAAATATTTATGGAAATATCAATTTTTAAATATTTTTTGGTGTCAGATCTGACTTTGGCTGATCTTCCGCAGCACCGGCCTTAATGTCCAGACAACTTTAAACATAACCACACAGAATTGTGGGATACCATTGACCAGCTCTTTGCTTCCTGCTCCCAGATCCTCTCTAGGAATTCCACTCAGAGGGGAAATGCCTCGCTAGAATCCAGCCCCGCCCGGCTCCTCTCTGCTGGGAGACGTCTGCCTCGTCCCCTTTCATCAGTGCCAGAGGTACTTCATGATAACAGGCTTTAGCTCCGTCGCTGATTGAATTCAGGTAGGAGGGCTCATTTCCAGCATTGATCGCTTCCTTAATGAACAGACACCACGGAGCCTTTCCTATCAAGGCTCCTAGATTTACATTTTAAACCCAGACGAACAAAGAACAGAGATAACCTGGTTTAGTTTATGTCTGCCTCCACTTGCATGGAGGAAGGAGCAGAAGCAAGCGGTAGATTAAATGGCCATTAAGCGTGCGTCTGTGGCTTGACTTTCAGGAGACAGGAAATTACCTTTTGGTCTTTTCCTTTACACCAGGCAAATTGATTTTTACAACATGAAAGCAAACACAAGATGATAATTTGAGTTGCTGGTGGAGCGGAAAAACAAATTATGCCAAGCAACAATTTACCAGCAATTCATGGGTCACCGTTGACCAGTCACGACTCTGTTGATTGCTGCAGTCGCCATTTAGACGCTCTTTTCTGATCCAGCTGACAATTTGACTCGCATGTCATATAATGTGAGTCAAAGGGAGACGAAGATGAGGAAAGGATGAGGAAAAAGGAGGTGAACTAACACAGTACTTGGAAAAGGAATCAAAGTTCCTAGTAATAATGAAAGGGAAAACTTTGTTTGGCTCTCACATCATTAGTCATCATGATTTATATGTTTATTTAGTCATAAACTGTTGGAAGTTTCTTTTTTTTCGTAGAGTCTACTCTGCATCAACTTGCCTCATCTTTTTCTCCTTCAGTCACTGAGAGAACGTGCCTGGACTTGTTCAGGCTGTGTGGTTGGAGAAACAAGTGGTGATATTATCTTAAAAAAGACAATATTTCTTTCGAAAATGCAACATATGTTGTTCATCCTGGTCAATTGAGGCTTCAAAATGGTAGTAAATGTAACATATCTGCCTTTTTTTTCACCTTTATTTCCTGTTTTAAGTTGGATGTTGCTGCAAAATGGGGGACTAAGTCAGTCCAAGTCAAGGCCCGTGCTTCTTAGTTCCGCATGGCCGACACAAAACCTTCACCATAAACCAAGAATATGGGCAAAGAAATGAGAAACGCATCACCCAAGAGCAGCTTCTTAATAGTGTCATTGTGCAACAAAATTGACTTTTGCTTTCACGTCTGAACTCTTTGCACTGCCGGTCCCTTCAGTCTGCTTCGATACCTGAGGGAGCAGTCTGCGGTATTCACGTTATTCACTTCAGAGATTTCAGTCTGATTCTCTCCTGCTTTGTATACATGTATGTGTGTCCGTTTCTATCCTTTTGTTGCTCCTCATTTCTGTCTCAGTGACTCACGAAGGAGATTTATTTTTCACCAGGCTGACTCACCCAGGGTGTTTTGATCACCAGCTCAATAACTGTCGAACTATTGGTCTCAAGAAAAGGTCGTTCTTCCTGACATTCACACTTTTTATGTTCCTGCTCTTTGTCTTGTTCTCTTGTTTCATCTCTCATTGGGTATTTTAACCGCCTCATATTACAAATTGGGCAATAATCTTCTCATCAACAGTGTGAGTTTGGAAGCAAAATTATTCCACAACAAGGATTTGAAAGTCACTTTTAATCGTGGGACTTTGTTTTATCTTGGATGTCTTTTTCATTTTATTTTATTCATATAGCTCAAAATCCTAAATTTGCCTAAAGAGCTCAACAGTCCGAGGAGCATGATTTTGTAACATGCAGCCACATATTCCAATGCGTAGGGATTTGTCAATTGACATCCATTCGTCAGTGTAACTGTTAATCCATGGAGGTAACCTTACAATAGACAAAGAAGATAAACAACCTATTGATTAGTGCAAACAGATCGATTGTGGTAGCTCGATGGACCAATCATTTTTGAGTGTATAGTCAGTGGACATTATTTCCCACAATGCAACACACAACAGAAGTCATTCAGAGCAGATCCAAGGTGAAAATATTTTTGCAAGGAGCAATGGCGCCGACAAAAATGAAGGAAACAAAAATGTAAAATGTTTTTGCAATTTTATTTTGAAATTTGTGTTTTAAAGTCTTTGTTTGTTTGATATCTTCTTTTTTCCCCCTTTTATAGAAAATGGATATAAAGAATCTTTGCACCAACAAGGGTCCTCCTTGGAGAACTAATCCCCCCATAATAAACACATACACACACATTAAATGTTAACTCAACAATAATAAAAGGTGGCGGTCATGGTGGTGGACGGAGCGGTGGCAGCAAACAGCGTCTCCAAGTGCGCATCCGCAGACCGATAGCAAGAAATGTCAGGTCACAATAGCCGCTTTGTACACCTGCATGCATCTGATTGGATGTTGTTAGTCAGCTGGTGAGTGAATGAGCCTGTAGTTGAGAAGCATGATTGTTGATGCCAATAAGCTCATGTGAGCGTGACTATGCTTGTATGCTAAGTGCCAATATAGCAAACTGTCATTATTTGTATACTGTACACTTTCAAAAGTAGTGCAAATGTTGTGTAGAATCTCTAGTAAAGAGGCTGCTGAGGCCATATGACATTTTTTTTCAAGCAATACAAATACTAACGTCCGTTATCAAACTGATAAATCTTCCTACAGACCCACATGTCTGCTCTCTTCCTGCACGATTCTGAAAGGGTTCAATGTGTTTCTCTCACTGATGACGGCACAGCAGATTAATGTCAATCTGCCTTTGCACTCACACGCAAAACACGCTCACCTCCCACACACACACACACACACACACACAGTCGTGTTTTCATGGCTTTTGGGGACACTGCATTGACTTACATTAATTCCCTGGAGACTCACTCTAATGGCTACCTAAGGTTAAACCTTGCCCCAACCATCAACTAAGTCTTCACCCTAAAATGTAATGCTTTACATGAAATTGTCCCCATTTTGTCCCCCCAAAAAACTTAAGTCACCACAGTGCACTGTGTAATCAGATGAATGTCCCCACAAGACAGGTAAAACAAACACACACACTTTCATACTCCACTGTCCCCTTCCCACCTAGTTTAACTAATCAATGAGTCATAATTGGGGACTGCTTACATGAGTACAGATGGGATTGGTACCCGGATTATTTGTATTATGAAGCTTTAAAAAAAAAAAAAAAAAAGTACTTTCTGGTGGTGCAAAATACTCTCACATATAATTGATATATTTGCTGAGATTACAGGCTTGTTGGTTAATACTTGTGACTCAACATTTTCTTTTGCCATGAGCCAAGATCTCCTGGTTTCAAAACTCTCTTTAGAACATCCTGGAACAAAGAAAATGTACCTCCAACTGACATTTCAAGACACTCCCTTTACACTGACAGCAGTGTGTCATTGAGATAAGCAAGTACAAACCTCTCACCACAGTTCCATCTCATTAGGCCAACACTTGCTGTATCTGTTGGGGCACACACTACTGGCTTGGTATCAAGATTGCGAGAGATCGCAACCGCCAGATGTGGGTTTGGTTTGTCCACTGCCCACATTAGCCCGCTCCATCACCTGTGACTCATTACTGAAGCGCGTTATCCATGTTGGGTCTGGTCTCCGGGGTTGTATGCAGCAATGTGTCCCTTCGTGAAATGACGGACAACATTAATAGAGCTGAAGAAAGACACCTTTTAGTAACACACTTATATGTATACCAAGATCTCAGTTATGTATCCCCCATGAAACAACATGAATATGATGAATGAATTAGAGTCATATTTAGTCATTACAGAAACAGAAGTTAACTTTGGTGTAACACGGGGGCTCAGCATCGAGCTCTATTTATCGCCACATAAATGAAAGAACTTGAACACATTTAGGGAGTGGGGAATATAATTTAAGCATGATTCAGACTCATCACGTGTGATGAAAATTGACGCTGAATTATGAAACAAAACCAAACTCTGGTATCAACCTTATGAGAATGTCGACCCCCTTTGCTTTTGCTTTGTTAGTGAAATCCAATCAACACGTCACATTTCTCACTTTGTCATCCGTGATCAGAACTGACAATCTGGATGCGGCCACAGCTGGGTCTCTAGTGTGGTTAATTGTCTTGTTACGTGTGTCTTTCCTGCTCTGCCCCTCCCTACCCCGTTCGACCCCACCCCACAGACCGGCCTTATCAAGGGGCAAGCGGTTCCTCGTAATCAAGGCGCTGTGTTATCCAGATAACAATGTGTCCCTCATTCTGTTTGATAGCTCTGCCGGAAAGGATGGAAGGAAGGCGGTGAGAAGAGAGTGGGGGAGGCACTGCGCCAGCAATAAGGGAATGCGTAACCTTTGCGTCGTCTCACCGAACCAAACTCTTCTCCTCAGTCAGGTGGTTGAGGTAGCACCTTGGGGAGTTACAGTCAATATGAGGAAGAGAAAAAAAATAACAAGAAATTGAGAGTCAAACCTCCCACATCCTCCCCTCCCTCTGTCACTTGATTGAGGGAAGCGAAGACAGACGATGTATGAGTCACCAGCACAGCCCCTACCTCGGCTCCTCTGGGGGATTGTTAAAGAATGGTATCGAAAGAGGAAATGTCAAAGCCCAGCTGACTGTCACTGTGCCTGCCTGAACCCACCACCAGCTCCAGTGTACCACCTCACATCAGCTTAATCAGAACCATCATTATGACAAAACGGCCCCCATAATAGATGTACTGTATATATGTGTGTGTGTGTTTGAGCGGGGCATCGCTGTGGCAATGACATTACACAATGCTGTCCCACCCACTGACAACCTGTCATAGAGTATTACGACATATCAAGTAAGTGGAATGTGTTTTTTCCTTTCTATTCACAAAATCACCGCGTGAATGGTTTATTGATATATATTTTAGGCCCCAAATGCAGTAGGTGGCATTAGATGTTTTTAAAAGCAGTCGCCAATATTTTGTCAGCTTCTAAACACCGACATAGTAATTTGTGCCATTACTAATTTTGCTATTCCTCTTGACGGAAGGTCCAGTAGGTAGCGTTTTTTTTTTTTACATGGTTACACTTTCATATGCAACCCTAATCCTCTAGAAGGAAAAAAATCCACCCTAAGACAACTGAAAAACTACTTTAGGTAATGTACCTTACATCTTTCTTTCCATTTTGTTGTTGTGTGTTGTTTTGGCACCTGCTCCCAATGAACATGTGTATTTATACAATGCTGTGTGTGACAGTAATGTCTATATAGGCCACCTACTTCATATGACGTGGGCACTCCCCAGTCGCCACCCCGCTCCCCAGCCCTCCTATCTATTACATCTTTCCATCTCTGCCTCTGTCTTTCCATCTGCTGAGTGGGAGAGCGTCTGTGTCAGTGTGTGAAGTGTTTATGTGCAATCGTGTGTGTGTGTGTGTGTGTGTGTGTGTGTGTGTGTGTGTGTGATTAAAGCGGAGCAGTGCAATCTGTAAGGTTCCAGTGAGTTTAATTCCAGCTGAGTGGATTTGGCTTTGTGCCTCCCACACAGGTGATGAGAGGGGAGGACGGGGGAAACGGGGCTGGACAACAGGGGGATGAGAGAAGAGGGTGGAAGTGAAACAAAGACAGAGGGGGAGAGGGGGACAGACAGACGGAGGGGGGAGGGGTTTGGAGTAGGCATGACTCTTAAGTTCCGGTCTTAAATAAATGAAAGAAAAAAAAAATCCCTTATCTCAGTGCATCTGCGCGGGGGAGGATCTCTGTCATGGCTTCTCATGAAGGTCACAAACTATTTGTTTCCACGATGAGCCACAGTCCTATTTATTATGTATAGATTGTGAGGTAAAACCCCACTGTGCACAGCTTGTATTTTCCCA
This sequence comes from Leptoclinus maculatus, assembly GCA_032191485.1. NCBI lineage: Eukaryota > Metazoa > Chordata > Actinopteri > Perciformes > Stichaeidae > Leptoclinus > Leptoclinus maculatus. Next base: position 10,618,035 of record JAVDOI010000009.1, read on the forward strand.
GAGGTCTAAAGTCCACATTTAGCTACTATTCTTGCATATTTAACTATTTGTTTTCATAGTGTTGTGTTTGTTGTATAATATACTTCTCGCCGTCTTTATATATCGTATTCTTCACTGTGCAATGCAGCACTATATTATCTCCATTGGTATTAAGATACGTCCTGTATTGGACTGTTGAGCTGGTGAACCACATTAATGTCTGAAATACAAACAGTCTTGTTTACTGTAAACTCTCGGTGCTGATATGGCTTTCATCGCGCTGCACTTGCTGAGTCAAGTGTTTAATTGTGAAAGCAACAGGCTTTGCAATTGCAGGTGATCCCGCGCCAAATGACTGCACAACTGAATGTATGATGTTGTTTCAATAGTTTGCAAGATATTTCTTCATGTGGATGCTACAATCAGCTCACTGCTGCAAACTTTCACCTTTATGACACACACACACACACACACACACACACACACACACACACACACACACACAACTGCAGATACAAACATTCGATTGTCTACAGGAATGTTTTTGAGCTTGTGAGAGAGCTTACTTCCTTGAACAACAAAGGCCGGTTTACCAGGCATCGGGAAATGTTCAGCAGAAGCCGAAGGCTGTTTTGACTGTAAATCAATTTTTTTGCTTTGTGACAATGCCTGCAATGGTATGGAAGAAGGAAATAATGTTGAAACTAGCTCTCTAACCCTGCGGCTTAGTGAAAGTCCTGGGACTTTCGCAAATGTAACTACTTAAACTTGTTTTGGATTGTTTCCTGTATCCTGCATGAGTATATTCAACAGCTATGTTGGTGACAAAGGTTACCTGGGACAAGTTGTGTTCCATGATATTAAAAGCGCTTCAGTCTGCATTTATACATCCCGGATTATTTTATCCTTCATGCAGAAAAGCTTGACGTACACAATCATACTGAGAGCATGTCGGGATTTACTCTGCAGGGCTCTGAGGTTGATGATCCATTGGCTGACTCACCGCCAAAGGCTTAAAGTGATATTCATTGCCTCCTCAAAGTAACATTAACACCCTTCAGAGAGGCAAACGCCGCGCTGCACTGTCAGTGCTGCCCCTGCATGTATTTATCCTCTGGCTTCCTTCCTTTGCTCTCCGCTGTGATCCACTGAAGTGAAGACGGAAAGCAATATAGTGACATATATGTGTATTTATAGACACTAAAATGAGTTAGAGAGCAAAGTGGAAAGCACATTGTTATATACAGTGTGATGCTGTATGTGGTAATGCAGCGCAGAAGGGTGATAGTACGTAAGGAGCTTATTCAGACTTTTACCTTGATTGATTACAGAGGCTGTTTTCAGGTTGAATTTATTTATACTGCTGAAAAAAAGAGAACATGTGAACTATGTAGCACAAAAAAAAGACGAGATCTGTAACTCCATAATGTGTGTGTTGCAAAAACACAGACATGTGAAATATAAACAAAGATAAGTTTCCTTTTGTTCTAAATAAAAGAAATAAGCAGATGGAAGACAAACACATTTATATTAATGGTAATCTCACAAACATCAATGGGCAAAGAGAGAGATTTTCTACTTTCCCATAAAACAAAATAACCTCTAAAGCAGCCCAGTACCTGAAGGGGTTTGATAGCGTTGTTGATTATTACCAATTATAGCTCTTTTCTAAAAGATATAAAGATAAGGCTGGTGTCATATTTTTCTACATATTCCACATATTGCACATATACTTTCTGACTTCCTCCTGTCTGTGACACTCAGCCACAAGCCCATTTGCTCCCACACAAATTTGTTAAAAAAGCAAGTAACAAATACATAGTTTTGTTTTATAAAAATTCTGTAGTTTTCAGCAAACGTTACCCAAATAGGAGTAAACGGTGCATTTTGTTGGGGACTATTTTCAGCTGCGGATTAACACACACTGCTCTAGTGAATATGTCTGGCATCGGGAATAGGACTTAAAATAAACTACAGTGTCCATGTTCATGAAGGAATGTGTCACCCAGTGTCACGACGTGGCTCATTGATGTGTTTTTAATACTAAATCCATGTGACATCTATGAATATGATAAGGCTTTGGATGAACAGAAAGTATTTCTTACAAGGATCAATTAACTGTTGATCTTTTATCATACTTACATACAGAATATCATCTGCCTCGTCCTTTAACGCTGCTTGTTTTGTCTTGGAACAAAAAAATACCCATCGACTGGCCCTTCAAGACACTTTCTGCAGCCCTGCTCTCAATAGTAATAGAGCTCACTGCTGCCAACAAAGTATCAGTATTGCAACACATTTTAGTGGCAAAAAGCCAAATATTGTTGTTGGCGAGCCAAATCAGGGAATGTCCTCGTTATTTTCTGCAGTGATTTATTATTTTTTCACAACATTTCTGTTGGATCTCTGCAGTGAATAACTTCCTTTTTTTCTGAGTAAGGGGCCGGAAGAAGGAACACAGAGTTCTTAAAAGCAGTGATACATTCATGAGTTCATGAGCAGCTCTGACGGTAACACAGAACTGAGCGGCTTCCAGATGTAGAAGTGTGTGAGTGTGAATGTGAAGCCAGCTGAAGAGCATGTAGTCATCTCTCCTGGATTGTCGTCCGTGATGATGGCATACTCGCGGTATTTTAAGAGATGTAATAAACGTGGACTCTTGTATAAAACTCCTCTATGATAACCAGGCCATGTTGTGGTTCACAGTATAGCACACAATGTTACTCAGCTCTCCTCGGAGTTACAAGCGTCTCGTCAACCGTGAATGATGTCTGTCTCGTGGAACAGCTGGACACACAATGACACCGTGGGTAAAAGGAAAAAACCAGATGTGTATGTATTTCTTTATAGTTTACACGTCACAGAGGAGCACGGCGACGCCTGCTCCACGGTGAATTCCCACGGCGCTCTCGCCTCTGTGGCATAAACAGAGCAAGCCGCATTCATCACCACCTGAGGCCTCGACTATTTCTATGCAATGGAAAGTTCACGCGGAGACCCAGGGTGAGTTTTCCTTTTACTGGGGTCACTTTAATCTCTCTCTCTCTCGCCCTCTCTCGCCCTCTCTCGCCTAAGAGTTTGCCTCAAAGCGTCCTGACATGACGGTGAGCGGTGGGTGGGAATCGTGGGGCGAGTCAAGCCTTTGAGGCGTTTTGTGTGTAGCCTCTGTGTGTGTGTGTGTGTGTCTGTGTCTGAGTGTGTGTTCAGCATGTGTCATCTGGGCCGTCGTATCATGACTTGAGCTCAGGAATGCCCAAACATTGCTGCTCCACATTGAATTTGGCCGCCACAGGTTGACTGGTGCTTTGGATGTGACATGATGTGAGCGTGTGGTTACTCACAACGCTGACGTTTGTTTGTTGCTGTCTCTGCTCATAAACATAAATCGAGGACCGGTGTGTGACTACAGTCCCTGAAATACTTATACTACTCATACTTGTCTTGTGTGCTTTATTTAATGTTGTACTTGATTTTCTCCATATTGTAATTCTGTGACTTATATCAAACTTTTTTTCCCCTATCCCTAATATTCTGTCATAGCTCTGTATTAAAAGACTAAAAGCTGATCTGTTCATATGAGGGAACATGTTTACACTTTAATGTAATATTATCTGAAAGACTTTTATTTTACTTATATCATATGCCTCATTATTTAACATAATAATTAGCTTAGCTGATTGTACTAATAAAACAGAAGACTTGAGGCGGCACTAGCTCAGTCCGGGGGGACTTTTGATCGCCAGATTCAAGTCCCAACATGGACCAAGTCCAAGGTATGGAGAAGTCGTGGAGACAGGAAAAATGTGTCAAACACAGTTCACAGGCTATTGGTTAATTAGTTTCTTTTGATGATTTTCCTTTGAATTCTGTAGGGGACATTACCATAAATGACTGCTGCTGTTACAATAAACCCACCGCAAACTATGAATTGTTGCTCAACACTGAAACTCCTTTTGCGACATTTCTGGTACCCGAGTGTGGTTACTGAGGCGAGATGAGTAATGTGGGCCTTATTAGGACACAGTGTCATCATCTAGAGGTTCGGTCAGCAAATCAGGAAACACCTGTGCTGCTGAGGGGGAAGGGAGGGAGATGGGGGGGGGGGGGGGGGGTTACATGTCCCAGTGAAGGCAACCTATTGTGTTTTTGGAGCTTTTTATAAGTCACGTGGAAAAAGGGGACATTCTGGGCAGGAAGTGACATGACGCACGTACATACCGTAGCTAATGCAGTTTGGTCAACAGTAATTGTCTGGTGCAAATAAAAAAGTCTTGTGACATGAGTTACACAGACACATAACGATGGCTGCAGTATAAACTATTGGGTCAACAAATAATGAAAACATGCTTCAAAACAGCAAATAGTACATTTAACAGTTGGAGTGATCCCTCAGAATAAAAGACGGAGTGGTTCTTTCTAGATCCGCCATTTTAGATCAGTGTTCAATTATGAAACAGCAAGAAACCAATTATAGATGAAACAGAAAAATGGTTTGACCAGAAAACAGTACAAGACTTGAGTTTCTGTGTCTGTGAGTCATTGACAGTTGAAGGGGGTAGTTCTTTTAAAAAACAAACAGGAAATTGCGAAAAATTTTATTTGGAAATGGACAAAGCAGGTCAATTGAAAGCAGGCCCCAAACCAAACTACAACTAAACGGCAACATTTCACATAATAAAACCCTTAATAAAAGCACTAATCATCACATATTACTGGCATTACTCACACTTTCTTGCGTCCATGCTCCTTTGTGAACATTCTCAAACTCATCCATCCTGCTGTTATTTGTATTCCCTTGAGGAGTGAGAACTGTCCTTTCATGTTATGTTGATGAGAACAGCAGCGCAGGTGAAAACAACAGTCCGTGATGTTGTGAATTAGATGAAATAATTATGTAAGATCACTTCAGTACGTGATGTGGAATTGATATATGTTGCATACATTCCCACAGAATGTGGATATAATCCACAGTTATACCACGATCATTCTTACGTGTTACTAGAGGTTCGGTGGTTAACATAAAAAAAAATTAAAAATACTGTTTTGAGTACTAAGTTGACCTGAATCTATAACGAGGATCACATGAGACTCACATGTTTAACAGTACTTTCTTCCCTTTAAGGCTGTAGCGAATCATTATTTTCATCATTGATGAATCGACTCAATGTATAGTTTGGCCTATACAGAATGTCAGCAAAGAGGAAAAAATGGCAGAAGATATTCAAAATAAATCAAAATTGACCTGTTGCACTTGTGACCCGATGACATCACCACACAGATGACACACTTTGCGAACACACCGCGTTTGACACAGTTTACGGCCGAGACAACAGTCCTTAATAGCCGACCAGCTGACTGCAGGACGCTGTGGCAGCAGGATTGTGGCTGGCTTAAAAACCGCCATGCCTGCTTCCTAAATATATTAGCGATACTACAAAGCCGCTGATATACTGAGGCCATCCTGTTAAGCGAGACGTGTATGGGCTCAAACCATTAATGTTAGAGCGGAGAAGGGGAGGAATGGGAGGAAAGAGAGATAGCAAAAGAGGGCAGACATTTAGAAATAAACGACTGGAGTGAGAAGCCGGTTGAACATCTTGTTTGTCTGGCTCATCTGGGTCTACTGTTGTTATTTACTGCTGACACTAACAAACCCCATAATTAAATGAGGGCTCGGGAAATGGATGGTGGGCCTCCCCGCTCACAAGCCCAGATTAGACTGGACCATATGACACGCTGCCTGCTGTCCCTCTAATCCTCAGTCACCATCCACTGCCACTTACTGAATCTGTCTATCTCTCTGTCTGTCTCTGTCTGTCGGGGTTTTTTGTGTGTGTTTTCTTTTGTCTGGTCTCTTTCCATCTGTGTCTGTCACTGTGCATGTCTCGCTGTCTATCCATTTGTCACAATTCTGCTCTGTCGTTCAGTGCCTCTCTCACTCTGTTTTGCTCTTATCATTCCCATGCATTCATGCAGCACAAACAACATGATGTAACACATTATTTGTTGGACTCAGTTCACCAAAGAGGCTTTCGGTGCCTTTTGTTTACACTATGTTTAAGGCTATACATTTTATTAAGCATGGTTTGACCTTTGAACCTTGATCTTTCGTCACACTCGAAGTAGGAAACTCGACCAGTAAAACCAAAATAATTTCAGTACATATATGGGTCAGTGATTCACATGAACAGTAACAGTCAAATGGTCTGATGAGCGAGGAGTCCCGGGAGCGACTGTAATGGCTGCTTCGTTAGTTCAGTACGTAGCCTTATCTCGTTTAAATATGTTAATGTGAGCACTATCAACATTTTAGGAAATAAACTTTGCTTTCTTGCTAAAAGTTAGATGAGAATATTGATACCACTCTCTTGCTCTTTTGGGTGAATTCAAGATGCGGTTTTAGTTGGATTAAGAGCTAACGTTACATATTTACAGTAAATCCTAACAGCACCCAAACACAGTCCCGCACTGCGTGTTAGGATCGACTGCACGTCATGTGAGAACGCACAGTGTGACGTTTAAACCTGTTAATTCATTTGGGGGATTAGGATTACATGCTGAGGGATATAAGGCAGGTTCACTGGGCTATACATGGGAAGCTGAAGTTAGAGGTTGCTTTTGTCAGCTACTTGTCGTCCAGCCAATGAGTTCTCCCTGAAAGTCCCCACAATACTGAGTACTGCATGCAAGAATATTCATAAGTAGCCTTAACAACAACAAAAAACACCTTTAGGAATTTACAGTACTCAGAGTGTGGTACTTACTATGTGAACAAAACATATTTTGTTTGCTATTATATCATTGTGAATGGTGTTCTTGAAAGACCTGCAGATTATCATGGGGGCTCGAAGTGTTTTTACATTTGCTGTGTACATTTGTGTGTTGGTGTACGGTGTGTACGCGTGTATGACGCACAATAATCTTTTTTTTTTTATAGAGCTAAAACAATTAGTCTTTTTAATCAATTGATAGACGGATAACATTAGCCCCTACATGTAGGCATAATCAGCAACTATGTTAATAATTAATTAATTGTTTAATGCAAAACGTTCCCAAGTTTCCTTCTTGTTAATTGGGAAGGTTTTAAGCTTTCCTCTGTTGTGTCTCATATTTCACTATCTTCTGACGTTTTCAGTACCAATAATCCGAGAGTCAGCAGATAAATCAATGTTAAAAATCAATGGGGTCCGTTTCAGCCCTGTTATCCCTATTCTATTTGTGTAACACTTCCTTCTGGATGTGTATTTGTGTGAGGCTCTTCTTCGTTATTCATCTAATAGCATAGTATCTCTATTACGTGTTGTTAGTGTGTCTTCGATGTTTGATAGCATTCAAAAAACATCCTTTTTCTTTTTTTAGTCCGGGGGATGTCCAGTATTGTTTGCTGCCTTATCAAAGCACTCTGGATTGTATGTTGGAAGCTGAAAATGAAAGGACTTGTGTGTAGCAGGCGTCTGCAGAGGACACACAGTGAGTAATGGTTGAATCAAACACACTGCAGTAGCAGGGTTATTATTTACCACGACCAGGGGTGGAGTCACAGCCCAGTCATAGATGTGGGCGGGCTTTTTTGCTGCGATCACACCTCGCCGGTGTCCATATATGGTTCGTGGCGTCACGCGCCGGAGGTCCCGTTCACATAAAACCGATTGGCCGGGATCCCCTTGGAGGACATGTAGACACAGACGCGCACGGGACTCCTCGCTCGCACGTATCCACCGTTTAGGAGTAATCCAGTTGAATTCTTGAGGCAATAACATCAACTCCTCGGCGTCAATATGAAAGTATCCAGCGTAGACTGCCGGCGCGTGAGGAAAATCATCAAGAAGGAGAGCGGGAGCTGCCTTATTGTGGATTGCAGACCTTATCTCTCATTCACGAACTCCAACATCAAAGACTCTGTCAATGTCAATCTCAACTCAGTGGTGGTGCGGAGGTCCCGAGGAGGGCCGGTGCCTCTGCACTTTGTCATCCCGGATGAGAGATCCCTGCTTCGGCTGCGGGAGGGGAGCATATCGGCTATCGTAGCTCTGGATGACCGGACGTCCCACTGGCAAAAACTGAAGAAGGACAGCGTAGCACAAATAGTAATAAACACTCTCTCTCATCTTGCGAGCGGGGTGAACATCTGTTTCCTCAAAGGTGAGAGCTTCGTGAAATTAAACTGTTTGCAATCCAGAAAGGAAAAAAATAAAGAGAGACTATCTGTCTGTTTAGTTGTTGTCTCAAGAACAGGAGGGATTATAATTGGAAGAAAGCCAGTACGGTGATTTACAGCTTAAATATTTTAGATTTTAGTTTTTAGTTGTATGAGAGGGCCTTTTAATCACACACACTTCGTGTCTTTTCTGCCCCACAAACGTAAAAGTAGTAGAAAGTCATATTTTATTAATTCAAATCTTCATAAACCGCAGTCAGTGACGCATAAAGACATTATTGTCCACTTTGTTTCTCAGAGCTATTTCATCGTCGGTCCATATTTTTAAGATCTAACCGTGTGTTTCTTACATTTTATTTGACTTCTCTTTATAATCGAGATACATTTAAGTCACATTTCCCTCAATATCCTTCTCGCCTGTGTTGTAAACTGCTTACATTCTTCTCTCACTTCTTGGAGAGACGAATGTCCGGCGTGCGTCAACGGAGCGGATGAGTCAGTGCGAGAGAAACGCAGGCAAATTGGTGTTGCAATGACTTTCATTAATAAAAAAGAAAGAAAGAAAGAAAACCCAACCTAACCTTTTCTGTTAGTTAAATAAAACCCCGGGGGTTGTGATAATGTGTTGAAACACCTCCATTTCCGTCTGTCACCTCTGCGTCCACGGGATGTTAAAGGGATTACCGGTCTTTCAACCGAAGGCTCCAGTAATTAATTAGGCGCTTATAATCAGGTTATAAATGTTATAATCCGCTGCTAAGACATTTCATAAACGCTGCCGTTTCACAAGACGTTTTAGGCCTGTTTGTGTGTGTGTGTGTGTGTGCGTGTGTTTGTGTGTGTGTTTGTTAGGGGGGGAAGCAGAATTATCGTAAGCTTATTTATTGCAGTGTGTGCTCACGGGTTTTCCCCCCCCCTTCTCTCAGGAGGATACGAGAACTTCCACTCTCAATACCCTGAACTTTGCACTGAGGTGAAAACCATCGACCAGAGCGGAACTGAAACCGAGAAAAGAGTCAACAGCAACAGCGAGAAGCTTTCTCACCGCAAACCAGATTACGATCAGGTACGGAAACACCCTTCACAATACACATAGGCCTACTTCCTCTCCCACACATCCATCCACTGACAGTTCATTTTTTTATTTTTAACCTTATCCAAAAATAAAGAATGAAATATAAATCCGCACATCCAAGTCCTGCTGACATCAGAGACTTATATATTTGGCATCAGCCCATCAAAACATTTTCTCATCATACATATGATATTCTGTGACCTTCACTGCTCCCCAGACATCTCGTATTTGAGCCCATGATGCCCAGCTGACACCCTGTAGAGAAAAACACTCTTTCATCTCTGACCTTTCTTCTGTCTCCTCCACTGCCCAAACAGAAAGCATGTGGCTGCTTCACATCTCAGAGAACGCTCTATTGTGTCTCGTTGAAATAATGTGGGTTATTCAACATTATTGGTTTACATAATAGGGGACATCCATCCATCGTGCAGCTCCGTGTGTCCTGCTTCCGTTTAGTCTGCAGCTGAACGTAATGTTCTGCTCTGCAGTTTATTGAGCCGACAGGTGTTTGGATGTTGTGGCTCCGACGCTTTTTTGCAGGGGTGGATTATGGGTGGATTAAAGCAAATGCATTGAGTTCTGGGGTCCAGTATTATGTCTTGTTACGTGGCTGTGAAATCACACTGTGTTCTCTGTATATTCTAATCCTTATCGGAATGAACTGACGTCTCGTTCTCCCTCCCTCTCCCTCTCAGGGTAAACCTGTGGAGATCCTGCCTTTCCTCTACCTCGGTAGTGCCTATCACGCCTCCAGACAGGACTATCTAAGCGACCTTCACATCACAGCCTTGCTCAATGTGTCGCGCAGGGACCTGCAGCCGTCCAAGGGCCACTACGACTACAAGTGGATCCCAGTGGAGGACAGCCACATGGCCGACATCAGCTCCCATTTCCAGGAGGCCATCGATTTTATTGGTGAGTTGGAGGAAATTAAACAATTTTTCCATCAAGAGAGTTCGCACTCCTGGGTTTGCGTCTGAATCTGAATGCGAAAAAAAAAGTCACCACCTTCTCCTGCAACATCAAGTTCTGTATATTTACAGTGCGACATCACCCTAAGTAGTCTCCTCAAACAAACCCCCCTTTGTCTAAGCCTCTCACCTGCCACCATTCACAAATAGAGGGCTATAAACTGTAATCAGTTTAACTTGATCGCCTTCCTTCAATCCTCCACCAGCATATCCAGCCAGCCTGCTTTTCATTCATTCAGGATTTGCTCTCACCCACCCCCCACGATTCCCCTTCATCCCTCTCTCCCTTCCTCCCCCATCTTTACTTGAAAAAGACACTCCCATGCCGTCATCGCCTCCCAGGCCTAATCTCGGTGGCTTACTCTGCCGGGTGTGGCCAGTCAGTGTGACAACTGGGTGAGCTCTCCGAGTTTAGTAATGGCCGAGTGGAGGAGGTTGGGGGCTGACTGACACACACACACACACACACACACACACACACACACACATGATGGTTGGGTGGAGGATAAAAGCCAGCTGACTGACACATAATGAGAGAGCATATATTGGTGGTTGCTCACAGTTGGGAATCCTTGACGGAGCCGAGGGCAGCGGGGCAATGAATGTGTCACTGATGAAGAGAGAGTGTGTGTGTGGGAGAGGAGAGAGGTGCTGGATAATAACAGCAGCAGCAAAAGATGTACATGGTGTGCTATTGGCTATTTATAGCCGGGCACAACCAAGGCCGAAAATCACCCACGAGCAGCTTGGCTGGCCAGGAGCGCTATTGTTGGTATTGTGCATTGTTTGGGGATGCAGCCTACAATTAGGGTGTCAAGCCCGTCTATTATTACATAAGGCTGATAATCGTTCCAGGGGCAGGTTTTAGCCCACATTCAGAGAGGGCCACTAAACTGTTTCAACCATGCAAAGCGATTAGAAATGCAGTGCACGCCAAATAATCACCAAACTGCAGCTGGCCCCCCCCCCCCAAACCAAAATCAATCACCAATCGGAGACCCTTTCAACGTGGTCACTGATGCACAGTCAGGGGAGAGATGATAAATATTATTGATCCACTGCTGCCGTCACTCCTTCTTTTTGACCCGACCACCCTCCACTCCAGATGGGAAGTTCATCCATCATTCATGCGGTTTGTAAAGAGGCTGCCAGAAGTCATTGTTGTTCCGCCTACAGCGGCTCTCAGGACCAGACAGACGTGTTTCTATTGTTATAAATGTTTCTATTTAGTGCGTAAAGAGACAGAGAGAGAGAGAGAGACATTATGTGTCTGCAGTGGCTTCTAAGTGGAACCGAGTGTCTGTCGGTAGATTGAATTTGCACACGAGACAGACACAAAAGGAGACGTGTAGGTGTTCGCAGTAGTTCTAGGAGTTAGCGAAATCTCAAAATGTGTCACGAGTGACACTTGTACAGATGACAGAAAGTAGATATCCGCGTTAGAGCATTACAGATAGGCGTGTAGGAGTGCTGCAGCTCCAAATTAGAACGCGCGTCTCTCTGTGCCACAGCGAGCTCTGCAGCAGCACCCAGCGCCCCCACAGCAGTGTAGGAGAAAGAAAAGTCTCACGTACAGCTGCACTCTGTGACTCAGACAAGCCTCACAAGTGTCTGTGCGTGTGCCAACTGAAACTGGTAGATGTGAGAAAGACACTACGGAGCGATTGCATTAATTAGTGAGTGGGAGTGAGGAGTAGACAATGATTACACTGTTAAAATGTGATTTTTTTTTTTTTCATTTGTTATTATTCACTGTTTCAAACTCCCTGTTGATTCATTGCAACCTCTCCACCAACGTAACTTGACTTTTAAAATATCAATTACAGACACACAAACAAAACGAGGAATAAAACCTGACACACCACCATGGCCTTTGTTTTGAAATGAGCATTTCTTTAAAAAAAATAGTTAAAATAATGCAAGCTTTGATTCACATCATTTTGTGGATGATCACAGAAAGAAAGTCAAACGGTGCCACCATCTCAGCACAGATCATTAACCTTGTCTTCTTCTTCTTCTTCTTCTCCTTCCAGATCACGTGAAGCAATCAGGGGGAAAGGTTCTGGTCCACTGCGAAGCAGGCATCTCCCGCTCACCCACCATCTGCATGGCCTACATCATGAGGACGCAGCAGCTGCGGCTGGATGCGGCCTTCGACATCATCAAGCAGCGCCGGGCGGTCATCTCACCCAACTTCAGTTTCATGGGTCAGCTGCTGCAGTTTGAGTCAGAGGTCCTCTCCATGGCCCCGGTTCATGCCGCCACGCCTGAACCTGCCACACCCTGCGCCCAGGAGTCCGCCTTCTTTTTTGCCAACGACTTCAACACCACCTTCAACACCAAAAACTTTGAGCCATCCGTGTTCACCCTCCCTACCTCTTGCCTGCAGTCCCCGGTCCACCACCAGTTAAAACTGAGCCCAATAACTGCACTGCCTTAAAATGAACCGTGACTGCTTGTAGTCTTACTTGAAAAAAAAATTAATAAAAAAAGTAATGGTCTCTGTGTGCCTGGTGTTGAAACCAGCCGAGCAGATAGACAGAAACAGAAGAGTCAAGATAATAGTATTCACTTCATGAGACTTGAAAACTATGGGGTATAGACATTGATGTTGTTCTCCTGTCTTCTAAACTGCTTTGATGAAACGACACGTCACAGTGATGAACTGCAATATACATGCCTTAGGTTGATATTGTGATTCATGCCTATTCACAAATACAGTCAGGCATTTAAACCTATAATTTATTTGAAAATTACAGTCTGTCTGTCTGAATTTTTTCAATAATGTGGATGTTAATATGTGTTTAATAAATGTTTTCACCACAAAAATAACTCTGTTGTCACGTCATCATTCTAGCATTATGTTTGAAGAGTTATAGGCTAACTGGGAAGTCAAATGGGATTAAAAGTGGACTTTTTTCCAAGTAATTTACTGCCGGACTAAATCAATGAGAGCGATTACATGCACATTAGCATCCTGTTTTTTCTAAGCCTTATCCTGGTTTAGATCTTATCCAGGATATGATGTTTACATGGGACATGATAAACCTGCTAACCCATAAAGGAACACTTAATCCTTAAATTCAACAGAAAGAATTAATTCAAATTCCTCAAATTTGGATATGTAACTGGTAAATAAAAACTGAAAGTCAAATGGAAATAAATAGGCATATAGATTTATTGAAACACTGCATGTCATATCCTGGTTTCTACCGGAGTACTCCAGATAGCTCATCCAGGATTCTGAAAGCAGGATGTTTACATGCGCAACAATAAACCGGGACAGGCCTAAATACAGCAGAAGAGGCAACAGTGACACCTGCAGTGACAGAGACTGACATATGACTAGATTCTTCATCGTCAAGTGTAACCCAGTGCAATCTAAACAAACTATAAATGGAAACAAATGAAAACCAGCCACACGTGAAGAATTTCAGTCAAAATTGCTTTTTGAAACAGAGTGACGTTCAAGAATAAAACGTGTAGTTGTGAGGAGTATCAGTAAACAGCAGTCTTTGTCGATTAACAAGATAGTTTTCCCATCGTTTTCTACCACTTTGCCGCTTCCACTAGGCTGCTCAGCGCTATCGACTCTTTTCTGTCTTTGGCGCCCAGAAGACAGGCAGCTAGACTGTACCAGCTGTACAAATGGGGAGGTAAGTACATAGCAAACGTGTCTAACATGTTATTTACACACAAACACATAAGACCAAAAGTTGAAGACACAGTACTGTTAGATAATTTAGTTTTCCACTGTCTCATTTTGTATGGTTAATGTATCTACCACACATCATTTCGCATTATGGTTATTGCTGCCATCCTGTTTTCACATAATGGTATGGTCCATTATATCCCGCCCCCGCCGCCATTTTCCATGTTATTCTCTTATCCCACACAGTGTTTCACCAATTTTTAATGCATCGATTTCTATTAGTTTGTTCAGTTTTGGATTATTAAATTCCTGGCTTCTTATAGTGGAGGAGGGAGCTTATCTCCAAATTCATCCGAGGAGACGCCTTGTTTAGACCGCCATGTACATCAAACAGGTGAGCTAACGGCCCCCAGACTTGTGTGTGTAGCCGACTCTTCACGTTATTTCACTGAATGGTTGTGCCCTCGATAAGGTTTTGCACACATTTTAACGTCAATTAGAGTGCAGAGCTATGCTAAATCACACCAACGTTAGCTATAAGTTAAATAGCTTACTTGCTAATGCTAGTTAAGGCTACCTAGCTGGATTAATCTAGAGTTGAATTGCCCGTCCCCCTACTCGGGATGCTAAGCTAACGCTACAAGGCTAACGTTAGGTTAGCGGATTTATCGCTTTTCTATTCATGTTGCACGATATCACATTCCAGTCGATTTTATCATATGTAAACATGAGCTGTGGTAGTATTGTAGTTGTCTAACGTTGGGTTTATTTTGTTCGCAAACTTGCAAACCCGTTGCCGTCCTGAATGAACACTGGCCCAAACCGTAGCGGCCAGTCAAGGCCCCGTTAATGACACATTTGATGCTGCGCTGAGCAAACACGTTTTCAATGTTGGAGTCTAATTTATTTGCGACGGGGCAAGGTAGCAATGTTGCTGCATTCAAAAATAGTTGCTGGCTTGCTTCTTAAGTCACTTTACGTAACTTCATGTTAAGTTCATCCTTTCATAAAGAGGAGGATGTGATGCTCACGGTGGTGTCTGGGTTCTTGTGCAGGTCATCATCCAGGGGTTCCGAAGTTACAGGGACCAGACTGTGGTGGACCCGTTCAGTCCAAAGCACAATGTCATCGGTGAGTACGCGCTCATCCCGACGTCTCACTCATGTTTTTTTTGTGTTATCTCGTACTTTTCGCTATGTAAGGGGATGTACTTTGAAGGAAGGCACCTTACTAACATAACTTTCCAGACCAAACTTGGTGTGCCACAGACTCACTTTGGTGGGCTGTCTACTTATTTCATTGTGTGTGTTTTTTTTGTCTGTTACAGTTGGAAGAAATGGCTCAGGAAAAAGTAACTTTTTCTATGGTACGTCTCCCTCAATGAATTATTTTACCATACAGCAGTCAAACCTTTCCCCGTCTGTGTAATGTTGGTTATTTTTGTTGTCTAAAGCCGTTTCTCCGCTCTGCTTCTTTAGCCATCCAGTTTGTGCTCAGTGATGAGTTCAGCCACCTGCGACCCGAACAGCGCCTGGCGCTGCTCCATGTGAGTTCAGACAAATGTCACACTACAGATCATTGGTACTGTTTGAAAACGGTCATGTGACACATTTGAGTGGTTGTGTAGAAATGTCTTGTTAGACATGTTCACGCTGACAGACGCTTGTGTAACTTCCTAATAACTGGTGGAGCACAAAAGTCTTCATAGGATTACTGTAATTACATTTCTGTTAAAATATGAAGTTTTGTAAGAGATTGAAACATTCAAGGAAATTATTAAATGGTATTAAATAATACATTATGGTTTTTCCTCCCCCTGTCATTGTAGGAGGGAACTGGTCCTCGTGTCATTTCGGCTTTTGTGGAGATTATATTTGACAACTCTGACAACCGGCTGCCGGTAGGAATGGCAAACATTTCATATTGATCCTATTACAATGTCATTGGAGACAAACTGATTCATTCTTTCCAAATTGATTTGTACCAAGACTCTTAACAATGTGCATCAAAAGTACCAGATACTGGCATCACCTTTTAAAATAACTCTTAACAACAACAACATCCTTAGTCCAGGCTTCCAGCGGAAATGCTACATTATCACTATATTATGTTGTTCATGTTGTACTGTCTTCCTCAATTGCTGATGTAGTCACACTGCCTTCAGTACACACAGTGCTTATTATTCTGATGATGAAGGCCAGATATTTGCACCACTCTAGAAATCCAAACATTTGATAACACTGATATTACTGTGACATAACCAGCCGATTCTGCTGCTGTGTATGGTTCTCCTCTTCACCGCTGATAACTGTCTCTCCCTCCAGATCGACAAAGAGGAAGTGTCCCTTCGCCGCGTCATTGGCGCAAAGAAGGACCAGTACTTCTTAGACAAGAAGATGGTGACGTAAGTATTTGTCTGTGGATTGACCGTTCATTTAATCACAGGAAATGACAACTCTGTGAATCCATGTAATCACTTGTTTGATGGTTGCAGTAAGAATGACGTCATGAACCTTCTGGAGAGTGCTGGCTTCTCCCGCAGCAACCCGTACTACATCGTGAAGCAGGGAAAGGTGAGAAAGGAGTGGGTGCCAAACTCGCACTCGTTAAAGACATACTAGTTAATTTCACAGTGTCGTGTAACGCGTATTCAAACAGATCTGTAAAAAGAGTGCCAGCTGTACTCAGCTGGACGTCTTGGCCTGATTTAAGGATTAGTGTTAAATAAGAAATCGTCATCTGCTAAAATATATTCAACATTTTATAATTTGTCAGGCAGGAAAATCTCAGCAGTGTGTTTGGTGTTGGGCCGATATTGAAATTCTCTTGCTGACAGTATTGCTTTAGGAAAAATAATGATATATTTTTAAAATCATTTTGTAAAATGGTTTACTCTTGATTATCAGGCTGGTCAAGCAGCAATCCAACACCATGAATTCCATTTATAGAACCACAATTTCACAAAATCAGACGTATGCTTGCATGTTACTTTTTTTTTATTTGATTGAATATGGCGCAAAAACTAATAACGGGCGTCGCATAATTGAATATTGTTTTTTCAGCACGGACAAGTTGTGGCCAGCAAATCATATCGTCCCAAGACTAAATGCGTTTCATCTCACGCGTTATCATTTCAATGTTCATGCAGATCAACCAAATGGCCACAGCACCCGACTCCCAGCGTCTGAAGCTGCTGAGAGAGGTGGCAGGAACACGGGTGTATGATGAGCGCAAAGAGGAGAGTATTTCGCTGATGAAGGAGACGGGTAAGTCATTATTGATGATTGTTATGCTACAATTTGCTTCGACACAGCATTCACCATTGCATCATGGTTATCGAAGCAATTCCAGTCCTAGGAAGTTGAGTGTGCAGTTGGTAATGGTTTACACGTTTAAAAACAACAACAACCTGGTGTGTGTGTGTGTGTGTGTTCCTCAGAGGGGAAGCGAGAGAAGATCAACGAGCTGTTGAAGTACATCGAGGAGCGTCTTCACACCCTGGAGGATGAGAAAGAGGAGCTGGCTCAGTACCAGAAGTGGGACAAGATGAGAAGAGCCCTGGAGTACACCATCTACAACCAGGAGCTGAATGAAACCCGCGCCAAACTGGATGAGGTAACATACCGAAGAAAAACTAATGATATAGTGTGTGTACAGCGAGTAAAAGACTGAACATGTTTGACTTTATGATCTGTTTTGCTGCCTGGGTGGGAAATTATCACTGCCCTTATTATTATATAACATGTATATGTTATATAGTAATAATAACAGGCAGCTAATATTAATATTCTGTATTATCTTGTGTGAGACTTTTTGGCTGTTTTTTTTCTAGCTGTCCAGCAAGAGAGAGACCTGTGGAGACAAATCCAGACAACTGCGCGATGCTCAGCAAGATGCTCGAGACAAAGTAGAGGTAAAGACTTCCACCTCGCAACAGACGTGTTAATATCTGGGATAAAGGATTGGTGACAATATACACTGTAATTATCATCACAGCATTCTCTCTAAAAATAACTCACAATATTTAGTTTATTGTTCAAAATCACCCGGTCAAATTTCAGGTGTTCAGTGTTGGATTCATTCAAATCAAATCAAATAGTTGAGAAGTGATTTATTCATTTTAAAGTCCAGAATTGTGTGATTTTTAAAGAAGATTACTCTTGACTATTTCCCGCTGTGACAGATTTCAGCAAGATTGAACTCTCATCATGCGGCCTTGTTTAGTGAATCAGTGTCACTAATGAGAAATGATAAGTTATGTCACAGAACGTAAATCCATCCAATACCGTTGCTGCAAAACTTAAGGCATCACAAACAGAATGAATCTACAGAAACCACTACTTTTGAATAGTTTGCTCGCGTCACCGTGGTCCTTGTTTATATGTCCTATTGTCGGCAGCCTACCAAATGAATACATGCATAATTCATTTAACATAACGGTTCTATAGGACTAATGCATCCAACTCTCCTGACGGTACGCAGCCTTGTTAAATACACGCAGAGTCGATAAATCACTGAAGAGGAAGTAAGTCGCTGCATTTACGCTCCTTTTGTGTATTAAATCTCACAGCCGGTGTGTCTTTTATTTTTGTCTCGCCTTCTGTAGGAGACGGAGCGCGTTGTGCGAGAGCTGAAGTCCAAGATCTCCGCCATGAAGGAGGAGAAAGAGCAGCTGTCGGCCGAGCGCCAGGAGCAGATCAAGCAGAGGACCAAGCTCGAGCTGAAGACCAAGGACCTGCAGGACGAGCTGGCAGGCAACAGCGAACAGAGGGTACGGAAGCCTCCCATCTGCGTCACTCTGCACACGTGATGCTGCACCAGCAACATTCCCCCCCCCCCCACCCCCCCTCCCCCTGCACCATCCTGTAGAGAAGGATGCTCGTCTGTTTCTCTTTTCACCCGGTTTACCCGAGAGTAAAGCCTCACAGTTTGTGAAAACCCAAACCAGCATTTGTTTAGTAAAAAAGCAGTTTGGCCCCAACGATACAGTTGACATATTAGCGCTGAATCTTTCAGAATAACTTTTTGCGGAGCCAATAGTTGGATGAGTTGAGAGCTGAAACAGGAGGCACCAGCCTGTGCATCAGACTCTTTCCCCCTCAGCTCCACTGTACATCATTCCTGGCGGGAGGTTGTGTGTACAGAGCTGGCATGAATCGCTCTCCGTATGGCCGCGTGTTCAGTTTGTGTGCACGTGTGAGTTACGAGGATGATAATCATACATAGCGGCTTTATTGGCTCAGTCTGTGTGTGTGTGTGTGTGTGTGTGTGTGTGTGACCCGTGATGGGCCCCAGGCAGCATGCTGGCTGTTGGCTGGATTAAGCCCACCTGGCTACGGCTGGCAGAGCATCGGACAAAACTTACTGGAGCAAAATGAAAAGCAAGGGAAGCAGAACTGCATCACGAGCCGCTGACGGTTCTGATTTGAGATGTATATCACGAGTATAGATTTTCATTCCTGTGGAAAAAAATCACTGTCAAAACCAGCAGTCACTGACCACTAATGCAGTTTCCTATATTCATTATAAATGTTTCATGTGTCCCATTGTTCAGCTGTGATTGCGGCTTGCAGGCGCAGTCAGTTTAGTGACGGGAACTGTGAAATTATGCTCATTCATTACGGCGTTTGCTTCATACATATTTACTTTAGTATGCTATAACTAAATGCATGCTAATTGTGCCGAATGAATTAGAAATCTAAACATTTTAAGAGATTGCCTCGGTCTCCAAAGCTGTGCATCACCTCGAATTCCACAACCATCTGTTTCTAATTTATATCTGTCGTACACCACGAAATACACCGAGATCTGTTCTGTTCGCTACTTATGTTGCCTTAAAGACGGGAGTTAAATAATTATATTTCTTGTAGGAAATAAGGTTCAAACCCAATCCGAGCAGAGTAACCTGGGATAATATTTGTTGAACCATTTTGGATAAATCATAAATGTACTATATATATATTCCTTTTGTTTTACATTTTGTTGTGAAATCCCCAATCTTGCTCTTCCAGAAACGCCTGCTGAAGGAGCGGCAGAAGCTGCTGGAGAAAATCGAGGAGAAGCAAAAAGAGCTGCAGGAGACTGAACCCAAATTCAACATGGTGAAGGAGAAAGAGGAGCGGGGCATATCCAGGTAGGGATGACTCACTCTCAACCACGGCCCCTTGAGCAGCCGGTGACCAGGTATAACTCGATGAGTCAGCCGTCCCATTCTGAATTCATTTGGGTAGCGAGAGATCGAGAGGTGGATGCACACGAGACATCTGTGGGTTCTCCGACAAAGCCGCTTGTTGCAGGTGTCGTGCCAACATTTGGAACCCTAAATTGAAGGGGAGGTGACCCTGAAGAATCAGTCGCACCTGTACGACACCGTGTAACATGGCTGTAAATGATCACTGATCTCCTTCTGTGGTTTTGCGCCTCCCTCCAGACTGGCTCAGGCCACGCAGGAGAGGACCGACCTGTATGCCAAGCAGGGCCGTGGCAGCCAGTTCACCTCGAAAGAAGAGAGGGACAAGTGGATTAAGAAGGAGTTGAAGTCTCTGGACCAGGCCATCAATGATAAGAAGAGGCAGATCGCAGCCATCCACAAAGACCTGGAGGACACGGAGACCTGCAAGGAGAAGAACCTCGAGCAGTACAGTGTATGTTTTGAAGATGATATCAAAGTGATAATCTATTCCTCTTGTGGATACTTTGGTTTATTTTACAGGGACGTTTGTCTGATCAACCTTCAACTTGTCTCTTTTAGAAACTCGATCAAGATCTAAATGAAGTCAAGACCCGCGTTGAGGAGCTCGACAAGAAGTATTACGAAGTCAAGAACAGGAAAGATGAGCTGCAGAGCGAAAGAAAGTAAGTTTAAAGTCCAGCCTTGTTTTGTGCTCCTGCTTTCTTATTTTTAGTTTAGCATCACTTGATTTATATCGCTCAAAGCTTTATTCACATTGATTTAATAATCCAGATTGTCATTAGTCGATTAAAAAAATGGTGAAAAATTTAAATCGCTGTTTCCCAGATTCCAAGATGACGTCCTCAAATTTCTTTATTTCACAACTCCAAGATCATTTTGTCAAAGAGGAGTAAAAAGTAAAAAACTGAAAATATTCACATTTCAGAAGCTGGAATCACAGAATTGTGACCAAAACAAATACTCAAACCAATAAGTCGACTATCAAAATATTTGGCATCATCATGCTATTTGTAGAATTGGATTCCAGTGATGGCTGCCTAGGATCGTGTCCGACTCATTTACAATAACTCGGGGGCGTAAAGTCCAAAAATCTAAATTTATTGAAAAAAAGATATCCAAAATTCACAACATGTTGTTATCAAACAAAATACTCTGCGTCAATCCATATTTGTTTCCATTTAGCATTTCAAAAACAAAGGGAGGCAGCACTGACGAGTTATATTCCTCAAATAAAGTTCATTCAATAAAAAAAAGACACATTTTTAGGCTCATGTCGTAAAATATGACGACAGACCTTCAAAGCTTCATCCGAAATCCTCAATTGAAGCTTCTAATTGAAAAAACAACAATCCGATCGTTACAGCCCTAATTTAGTTTGGGGGGGGGGGGGGTGTAGTCGAGGCAGCTGCTTCCTGATGGCACACTCGAGGCAAAATGTGTTTTTAAATAAACAAAAGAGGTTCGGACCTTTTTTAATTTAATTCCATTAAATTGAGTAGCAGTTCCTCGGTACAATAACTATATGATTACATGAATAGGTTTGTGTTTGTCTGATATTGAACCTGCCCTCCAGTTCACTGTGATCCATTGTTCAGGTGCAGTGGGTGAAAAGGCAGCATAATGACATCTTTGATAGAAGGACGAGCGGACCCAACAGCTGCAAGCTATTACAAGTGTATCATCTACAAATATGAACAAATACAGAACAGAATTACCCTAATAGAAACAAGAGGGAGACAGTTCTATTGCTTTCATTATTTAAATGTGATTATTTAACACAAATTCACTGACTTTATATGAGGATTGAAAAAACTCTAAATGATTGGGGGGGTGAATACTCTTATAATTCACTTAATATTGCAAATAATTAATCTGCATTTATGGACAACGAGTTGCATTGTTAAAGAAACTGTGTTTCCTTATTTTTAGGAAGAGAAATACCATTTATATATAAATCAAATATATCAAAAATATTTCTAAAGGACGACCCTTTCAGTGCAATGTCCTCATTTTGCGTTCACATTTTTTTTTGAATCACTGACTGACTTCTTCTTGTGCGAGCATCATGGCTGCAGTTGGCTTTTGGTCTTCCTGGTGACATAAGTGAAGCAACGTGTGACTGTCTGTGTCCGTCCAGCTACCTGTGGCGCGAGGAGAACGCAGAGCAGCAGGCCCTGGCAGCCAAACGAGAGGACCTGGAGAAGAAGCAGCAGCTCCTTCGAGCGGCCACTGGCAAGGTCCGTGTCACTGTTCACAAACTGCATAACACGATACCCAATGCTTCCGTGTGTGTGTGTGTGTGTGTGTGTGTGTGTGCGTGCGTGTGTGCGCTCAGGATGACACTTGTACGTCAGAGGTAGAAACCGTCACACGTGCACCGACTTGCCGGAGTTCTGTGAGAGAAGAAATGGACGCATGAAGATGAATCAAACCCCGAGTGGGGGGGAAAAAGTGCTTCTTTTCCTCCATATGAGGCCACCTGCATACCGCGAAGGACTCTCTTTGTGACTTGTCAGGATAGGTACATCAAGTGGAATCATTCATCTGCCTCGCTACTGGCACCTAATCACAGCCAGATAAATTTACATATGACTCACTCCTCGCTGCCTCGTCCAGTGACTTGCCAGTCGTTTCTTCTGGGCAGATACATCAATCAAATATCGCTTCTGAGTAATGGCTGCCGAGATGAAAGGAGGCTGTTTGTAGCTTCATGGACAAATGTCCTGCGTTTTTTCTTTTCCTTTCATTGGTCCCAGCTGACCCATCCCGTCTCCAGAGAACCGGATGGACTCCTCGCTCGCCTTTTTATGTTCATACTGTACAATTCATAGTGCTGCACAATATCAACAAAATACAAAGTCCATTGTTGTCTATACCGCATGCAAAGTTTCACATATTCTTCACCGCACATTATTTCATCTGTTGAGAGATCCCTCTCTCATCATTTTCTACGTTAGAGAAGAGATCATGGCTGGTTATTATGAGGACATTATGATAAAGATTTTGTCTGTTTTTATGCTGTGTTATTTGTTGTAAATTTTTATATATTATGTTATTTTCCTCTAAAGTTTTAAAATGATAGAGATTTTTTTTGTTTCCCACTTGAAGTGAGACTCCGTTAATCCTGGTCTTTCTCTTGCGGTCATCCAGTCGATTCTGAACGGAATCGACAGCATCAACAAAGTCCTCGAGCATTTCCGTCGGAAGGGCATCAACCAGCACGTCATCAACGGTTACCACGGCATCGTCATGAATAACTTTGAGTGTGAGCCGGCCTTCTACACCTGTGTGGAGGTGACCGCTGGTACCCGGTGAGGACTGCCTTTTACATTCAGTTTGCCTCCTTGTGTTGTTTTCAAACAAGGTCTACTAATAATAGAAACGTGTCGTATATACTTTCACTGTTTACGCAGTTTACAATGACGCAGCCTGGATTTCTATTTAAAGTGACAATGTGACGGATGTCTTGTTGTTACTTAACGCCCGTCTACCTGCTCTCATGTCTTCCAGACTGTTCTATCACATTGTGGAGACTGACGAGGTCAGCACCAAAATACTGACGGAGTTCAACAAAATGAACCTTCCTGGAGAAGTCACATTCCTGCCCCTGACCAAGCTGGACGTCAGGGACACCGCCTACCCCGAGACCAACGTAAGGGACTGTAGGCAGTACATTCTGACCCTGAACAGTTAGCGTAAAATATTTTACTTTACATACTTGAGGTGTGGCAATCATGCGCTATATGAATCGGATTTATTGTTATCATTAAAACTCTGAATCATCTTAATCACCCCTTGGGACATGAGGGCACAACAAGCTCCCTCAATTGTCTGAGTTACTCGTGACACGTATTACACTGCGGTAGTCGGTTAGTAATGATGTGTGTGTGTGTGTGTGTGATATTCGCCGCTGTGTTCATACCAACGTGTTTCCGCCCCGTTAGGACGCCATCCCCATGATCAGCAAGCTGCGCTACAGCAACACCTTCGACAAGGCCTTCAAGCACGTGTTTGGGAAGACTCTGATTTGTCGCAGCATGGAAGTTTCCACGCAGCTGGCCAGAGCGTTCACTATGGACTGTATAACTCTCGAGGGTAAGCGAAACCTGTGACGCACTGTATGTACCGCTAACACTACCACTACACTGAGAGAGAGAGGCGGCAGCTCTCATCAAAATAAAACACAACCGACGTAGTTTCAGTCCAAAAGTGAGACGGCAATCATCTGTACAAACATAAGAAGAGATACTGGTGGGCATTTGCATCTAAAGGGTTGTTGGTACCCGTCTACCTGGTGACTGTGTAACTTAACTATGGCCTCTCAATACAAAACATTGTATATTGACAGCGTCGGCAATATCTGTGGTATCTTGCTGATGCATCCCTTTTCAGAAAACATAGCTAATACTAAACATTTATTTATTTATTGTGTAAAAATTCTTCTCCAGAGGGCCCATGTGCAAATACAGGAAGTGGGAAAAGACCCTCGCACCCCCCTGGCGAAATGTTGTGTCCTCTTGACACATTCTGCTGGCACTATTCCATCATATACACTGATCCTAATAATTGCACATTTTAATGAGTTGGCCTACCAGATTGTAAAGATATGGTGATTTATTGTAAAGGTGAATTAGTGTGTTTCAGCCCACACAGTCTGTAAATAGCTATTATTATTTAAAACCATGCCTAACTTTTTTTTTTTAAATTAAGAATCATTCAGGGTAGGTACCATATTTCAGAAATATTTGTTGAAATTCTCTCGACTCTCTGCCAGCAATCGATAAATGAAATACTACGATCCGTCAGCTCCAGCACTGTAGAAGGCCTTTTATCTCTTACATGCAGTACATTGTGTCGTGACCTTCTAGGTGACCAGGTGAGTCACCGGGGAGCTCTGACGGGAGGCTACTACGACACCAGGAAGTCCCGTCTGGAGCTGCAGAAAGACATGAGGAAGGCTGAGGAGGAGCTGGGCGAGCTGGAGGCCAAGCTCAACGAGAACCTGCGCAGGAACATCGAACATATCCTTTCAGTTACATCTCACCGAGACGATGCTCACGTCATTGATGTCCACATGTTGGTGTCGTGTGCTCTACAGAACAGTCATTGGGAGAGTTTAATTTTTTTAGAAGGTGTAGCCTGTATGGCTAGAGTCGTGCGTTTTCTGTAAAAGCGCCGCCATGTGTTCACACTCCACTGAGTTGTATTTGCTGTGTCTCAAATCAGATACCTCCGTTAGTACACTTCCATGTAGTACACTGTGTACACTATGTTCTTACTTGCATAGTGCAAGTTTTGTCAGAAATATAACTAAGCCAGTGTAAAGACCTCAGAAGTGGAGTGATGTGATCCACTTTCTTGGACTCGAGCATCAGCGTTCTAAATCAACAGCAGCTGTCTCGTTTATTTTTTAGGAAGGCCTGTGAAGACACTTACAGTAGTCGAGTCTAAGTTTTTCGAAGTCCTGCTGAGACACAAGTTGTCTTATCATTGATGTATTGTTAAGGTGATCGTAGGCTTACTTTGTAATTGTCTTAATGTGGCTGTTGTCATTCTAGTCTTGAGTCCATGACTACACCTAGGTTCCTGGTTTGGTCTTAAACGTTGGCGATTGAAGCTGAGCGCCGACTCTCAATCGTTCCCCATTGGCTCTTTGTCTTTGTTTAATTAAGGACAATTCATATGAATACAGTTATTATGTCAGTATTCATCCTATGGGGGTACACAGGAAGTACATGACGTGAGAAGAAATGTTTTCACATTTGCAAATGAGTTATTTACCTTTTTGATTTAACAGACGCTTTGAAATATTGTTATGATATTCATAAGAATTGGATACAGTTCATTTTCTCGTAATGGTTCCAGGAAAGTGTTTGAGTTTTCAGGATGGCATCTCCTATAGCTGTATAGGAGACTCTCTCCTATCTAGGAGAGGAGTTATAACACCCATAACACCGCCTTCGCTCAATTACAGTTTGATGTCACATGTCTGAGTCTTTTGAATGTGGATTAGATCTATCTGGGTTATGTCGCTGCTTCAGCCGGCAGGAGGCCGACTCGGCTGCAATGAGAGGGCCTAAGCAGGTCAAGAAGGATTAGTTTATGTTCATACCGGACAGAGCCATGACTCACTTCTGGACAGGCGGATCAGAGAGGATTTGGGTTTGCATCTGCGGTATCTTTATGAATATGGTCACTTCCGCTCAGCAACGATTGTGCGTGTGTGTGTTTGGACACCTGTGTCATTGCGTGTAGCTTCTCACTCGCAGCCAGTACTGCATAACGTGTGCACCTGGTGATTACGTACGTGTGTGTGTGTGTGTGTGTGTGTGTGTGTGTGTGTGTGAGAGAGACACAGTAGGCAGGGGAGGCGGATGACTGATCCGATGACATGGCGCTAGTCCTTCACTCCTGCGGCGGTGAGTCAGACAATGGATCAATTATTTAAAGCCTGTTGTTGTTGTTGTTCACTCTCCACTTCTGCCCCGTCGATAAGCACAAGATGACACTGATGCACCTCACCTCATCCACCAGCAGCACGTTGCAGCGGAAGGATTGAGGTCACGAAGTTGGTGCACTCGACTGCTCATAACTGCTACAACTCTTGCTGACCTGCTTATGTGACAGGGTTAGGGGGGCGACTGTGGCTTGGTAGCCCCCTCCATCAGTGTACGAATGGCGACATGTAGTGTTAACGCGCTTTGAGTGGTCGGGAGACTAGAAAAAAACCGCTTTACAAGTCCAAGTCCATTTACCCTGATTTATATTGTGTTCATGGGAGTTGAAGTGGTCATCACAGAGACTAATGCAGGTTTATAAATCCTTTCATTCAGCGCAGTTAGTGACCCGATGCCAGCTTGTTCCCATTAAAGAAAATGATCAGGAGACCTTCAACCATCTATTTCCTCCCTCTGCTCAGGGAGGGCAGTCCTCTGACTTTCAGCAGATTTATTGGCTTCAGTGTTTATTGAGTTCTGTTAAACCTCAAAGGCCCATGTTGTAGTCCTGGTCGATCAATAAGCTTCTCTGTTAGATTAGATTAACGATGTGACGTGAAGCCCTCTTTGACCCTCTGCCTTTATCAATGATGACACAGTCTTCCCTTGGAAGGCCAATCCTGTTATTTACGCACTCTTGAGTTCACTAAAAAGCCTACAAGCTAGTCGTCTTGTGACCTTTTTATTATCGAACCCGCTACAAAACAGGTCTCTGTTGCTTCGCCTTTTAGTTTATTTGTGTATAAAGCTTTTTTTGCCGTACTCCATACTGATGGTAAGGACAGAATACAGGTTCAGCAGCGCAAGTGATGTGCACTCATTCTTCATACGTTTACAATCTATTTCCTTCTCTGAATTGAGGGATGGAGGATTTGTGATGGTGGGCTACATGAATACATTTGACTTGACTCGCACTTCTAGATCGATAAAGTCTGACTTTCCAACTTAACTTGAAACGTCTTTTCTAAGTTACTACTGAGAGAAAATGAAAATGCTCATCTGTAATGATCATTGGCTTGTACTTCCTTAACCACCGCCTCCACGCATCAACAATGAGATCGACCAACTGATGAACCAGATGCAGCAGATCGAGACCCAGCAGAGGAAGTTCAAGGCGTCCAGAGACAGCATTCTGTCCGAGATGAAGATGCTGAAGGAGAAGAGGCAGCAGTCGGAGAAGACGTTCATGCCCAAGGTGATCACGAAAGCGACGTCACAATATCATCGTTCAACGTACATACAAGCCCAGAGTTTGCATAATCTGTCACCCGGGGATCAGCTTGTTCCCTGCACACAGTCCGTGCTGTCCACTGATGTCCGACTCTTCCTCTTTAGCAACGCAGTCTCCAAAGTCTTGAGGCCAGTCTCCATGCCATGGAGTCCACCAGGGAGTCGCTGAAGGCCGAGCTCGGTACAGATCTGCTCTCTCAGCTCAGCCTGGAGGACCAGAGGCGCGTTGATGACCTCAACGACGAGATCCGTCAACTCCAGCAGGTGGGTGGGAGGATTGGACAGAGATGGTGACCCGTGCCGGTCAGTCGCGGGTTCTATAGACTTGTCTTGGGTCGAGAAAAATCTGAAAATGTTTTGGAGTGAGCACCCAATGAACTACGTCACCGCCACACAGTTTGTACCGTCGATGGAGACATACTGGCTCCCGCCGTTAGGTAATGTCAGCTTTTGCTTTCCTCAAAGGTGTAAATAATTTTAAGTGTTTGCAGCGGTGGGGAAAAGAGGCGAGAAAACTCTGATAAAACAGTAATGTGGATTTTTTTCTTTTTAAACATTCATATTGCTTTGATCCAGGTTGCTCAGCAATACAGCTCCCTCACGAAACAGCATGACTGTTTCTGCTAACTCTGAATAAATCACATTACATTACACGGAGGAGGCTACTCCTCCCAAAACACATGTACACGTATACACCTAATTTTCATACTTATTTGGAGCCAATAAACACATCTGTTAACAAATATGTTCCCGCTTACATTGACAATAGAGTAAGAATTGGTAGAATCGTGTTTTTTTTTTTTGTGTGAGAGTAGCAGGCAGCATCTACGCGTGGGTTGTTCCCTGCGATCCAGCGTTGCCCCCTCGTTCTCTTTCAACGCCAGCTGCACTCCGCTCTCACCTCAACGATCTCTCGGCCGTCCCCGCTACGGTTGCGCAACAACTCCGCCCCTGCAACGCGGAGCCTTTCATGTTCGGTTCTGCCGTGTTGGTGGTTGTCAAATCCTCTTGCTCGCGACATCACACTTAGTTGGGAGTTATTGTTCATAAGGCGGTTGCCCGGACTGAAGTGAATGTGCGCACACACAGAGATTAATATTCACCAGAGACTTGCTTATTCACGATTTCCAAACAGAAGTGGATATTTGTTTTCACATTACAGCAGAGTGTGTACAATGCCAAAGGCAGATATTAGTCAAAATTGCAATATTGAGTTGCTGAGACTGTGCTAACGTCTGCATTGGGCAAAGAGTAACCCGTTGTATGTTGTGTGTTGATCCCTCTATCCACCCGCAGGACAACAGGCAGCTGTTGAACGAGAGGATTAAGCTGGAGGGCATAATGACCAGAGTGGAAACCTATCTCAACGAGAACTTGCGTAAGCGTCTTGACCAAGTGGAGCAGGTACACTGTCCCCTTTACACTCCTCAGAAACCTGTCGTAGTACGGCTCTACATACAGGATCATTCAGAGCGTGATGTTAGATTCATGTGTGACTGTGGTTTAGTTCTGTTAGGTAAACTATACAAACTTGCATAACCACGTTCAAGGTTTTTGTCTGTAGCTGTTTGGTGATTCAAAATATAATGAGCTGTTGTAAATGGAGAGTCGTGGATAAAATGCTTTCATACATACAAGTCAGGAGAGAGGTGTTTGAATTTGAATGACCCTCTTTTTCTCTTTTTTTCTCGATGTGGCCTAATTTGCGTCGACACAGGAGCTAAATGAGCTGCGAGAGACGGAGGGAGGCACGGTGCTCACAGCCACAACATCTGAGCTGGACGGCATCAACAAACGTGTGAAGGACACTTTGGCGCGATCGGAAGGTACGCAACGTACTACAGACACAGCAGAACGTTTAGAGAAGCTAACTTGTAACCAGAAGGTTTAAAAAAACATGGACACACAATTTCTGATAATTCATCCAGATCACCACACACACACACACACACACATACATATACTAATTCTTTCATAATGGCCAGAAAAACATGTTAAAATGCATCAAGAGACAAACCGTAATGGTTTCCCGGAGCCTTTGAATGTAGTACTCGTCACTGGTTTATAGACCGTATCATTTCAAGCAACTAACAAATCAAAGTGTATCGCTATAGTCTGATATCAGTAATCTTAACTGATTCATTATCTGTTGAGTCCAATAATAGCAGTTGGGGAATCTAAATGCAGAAGCTGTAGACCGTCCTGGTTTGTACCACCAGCAGATGGTGAGAGCTGCTGCGATGTGAATCGACTCTGTGTGTTCATATCCTGCTTCAGAGACAGACTGCCTGCTGCTCTTCTGTTCTAGCGCTGCTGTGACTCAGAGGAGGTGGATGGAAGGCAGTTGTCCTGAATAGATTTAATTTGCATGAATTCCTATTTAATCATTGTCACTAATTAATTAAAGACGTATTAAAACAGCATGGCCTTATTCTGAAGTCGGCATTATACACAGTCCTTTGTTCTAAAGGAGGCTCGTGATGAAAGGGCGATCGGATTGAATGACGATTGATTTTAAGGCGATTTAAACCCGCTCACTATCAGAACTAAGATGTTGTGAAGTAATCTCCAGACTCTGCACCCTACAGTGCATTTGGAGATGTTTCTGGTTAATCAGCACGAGTGTCGAGTTCATTTGAATCCTTAATTACGAACCAGTTTGCCTCCTCCTCCACAAATCTGTGGCCCCGCATCTCCGTTCTTCATATACCTGCTCACCAGAACTTTGCTCTGCGCTCCACAGCAGTAGTTACCGTTAATGGACAGGGCTGCATTGAGGTTTTTGAGTGAAGGGAATAACTTAACCATCACCCTCCAATGTCTTTTTTTCCTAGATCTGGATGTTCTGGCTGACAAGACGGAGGTGGAGATCAAGGACTACATCAAGAGCATGGAGCGCTGGAAGAACATTGAGAAGGACCAGAACGACGCCATCAACCACGACACCAAGGAGCTGGAGAAGATGACCAACAGGCAGGGCATGCTGCTCAAGAAGAAGGAAGAGTGCATGAAGAAGATCAGAGAGCTCGGCTCGCTGCCTCAGGAGGCCTTTGAGAAGTACCAGACCCTCACACTCAAACAGGTACACACACACACACACACACACACTTACAGTGCTGCATGATGATGATGATGCATGCCAGTCTTTCCTTGCTAAGCTACAGTGAAGGGACAATAAAGCTCTGGTCGCTGCAAGCTTTTACATAACGCATCGTCTGAGCAGTTGATAAAAAAACAACAACAACAAAAAACGTGTCTCTTTGAGGCCTTTAAGGAGCTTTGAAAGCAAATTCTAAGAGTGCCAGATGTTTAGAAAGTCAGACCCAAACTGTTTGACTTCACAGTGACACTAAAGACATAACAACAGCAGCGCTAACGATAACTGTGAAGATCTGCTGAAGGTCAGTTTTTTTTCTGCGCGTCCAATCTTACTACCTGAATCAAGCTTATGAGTATGCACATGCACACGCACGCACACACACACACACACACACACACACACACAGAGAGATGGAGCTCTCCTAAGGAATAAGACCCAGGGCCATCGCATCCCACCCACTCACCAGTGACTCAGACACTGGTTAGTGCTCCGTCTCTGAATCTTCTTTTAATTTATTTTTTAACCAGCTGCCTCTGGGAGACTGTGAGTTGAGTGGACTTGGCTGCATCTTTCATAAGTGTCTGAGCGTGTGCGTGCGTGTGTGTGTGTGTGTGTGTGTGTGTGATCTCCCCTCCTTGACAATGCTGGAAATAGCCGCACACTTTCTCATAAGCACTCCACATAGTTGCCCGCTCTCCACAGGACACTGCTCAGGGGGCAAGATAGCGCCATTGATTGCAGAAGTGGGAGCGAGGGCCAAGTAATGATGGCACTTGCTCGTGTTCCCTCGGTCGTTAGTGATTCAGACGGATGAATTTATAGTTTGAGAGTCTGTGGAGTACACGTCACTTTTGATCCAGACTCGGCTGCTTCTTAATCAGGTCGTCTTCAGACATGAATAGAATCATAGCAGCATACTTTTAAATACCGAAATGAAGAATGGATCTGAAGTCCCCGTTCAAGTCTACAAGTGGTGTCACGGCACGCCGACAGGCTGCCGGCCTGATTTACCCAATAAGTCAACGATGATTCACCATTTTACTTTTTTTTTTTCCTTCTTCTCCGACAGTTGTTCCGAAAACTGGAGCAGTGCAACACGGAGCTGAAGAAGTACAGTCACGTCAACAAGAAAGCTCTGGACCAGTTCGTCAACTTCTCTGAGCAGAAGGAGAAGCTGATCAAGCGTCAGGACGAGTTGGACCGCGGCCACAAATCCATCATGGAGCTCATGAACGTCCTGGAGCTGCGCAAGTACGAGGCCATCCAGCTCACCTTCAAGCAGGTACGTGCCCCCCCCCCCCGCTCAAAGGGTCCAGACGGGTGCGTCTGTTGACGTCACGTAAGGTCTGTTTTACGTCCGTCAGCTTAATGCGTGTTTGGCACTCGTTGCTTAATGAGACACGCCTGGCTTTGCAGGACGGATGCAGCCTGTTGGTGCCTTATTGAATATTTCTATGACACGCATGTTCTTTTAATGTCCTTGGCTGTGGCCTACGGTGGCACTCTGCCATAAGATATATATATATATATAAAAGACTCAATGCAATGTCATTAATGAAATATGGTCCCTGGAGTTAAACGGATCAATATCTGACCAGTGTAAAACACCATTAGTGCCAGTCAGCATTTAATAGTGATTTAACTGTTGTGGAAAACATCCTTTGGCGTCCTCTGGCGATCGCAGACACTTTGAAACGCTGTACTGTTTAGCAGTTTTAATAAGTACAATAATTAATCTCTACTGGTGGAGAATACTACTTTGTGTTGTACCAGCTCAGCCTTTCTTCAGATCAATCGCTGAATACATGTGAAGTCATTATGTGAGCCGTACCAAAGCGCACGGAGACGGTACAGCAAATGTAATGCTTGCTGCAAATAGGCAACATTTTATCAGTGTTAATATGTATACTTTTGGACAATCTGGTAAACTACTTCACTTCATATTTATTCTCCTAGTTGTACTTTTGTTTCAGCGTTGTGTTATATAAACACATTTTCTAACGTGACTGACGTTCACCTTGTTTGTTCCTGCCGTGTTTTGTTTCCCCCCCCCCTCCTCAGGTCTCAAAGAACTTCAGTGAGGTTTTCCTGAAGCTGGTCCCGGGGGGCAAAGCTACGTTGGTGATGAAGAAGGGTGATGCTGAAGGCAGCCAGTCTCAAGATGAGGGCGAGGGAGGTGCAGACAGCGAGAAGGGCTCCGGTTCACATAGCAGCGTTCCTTCCGTGGACCAGTTCACCGGAGTCGGCATCAGGGTACGAGATCTAATTCATTTCATCCCGTTGTACAGTTGATGATCATTACAATGATGGCGATGTCACCGTGTACCCCGAGTATGTGCCACGAGTGATACCCGAGTGTCTTCACTCTAAATGTACGCGTGTCATGATCAAAGCTGTCATAGCGGCACAAGAAGCATTCAGGTCATCTGTTGGAATATAAAAGAAGCGTCTCTGCGGGTCTTCTCTGTTCTGACACACAGCCTCCCTTGTCGTGTGTAGGTGTCGTTCACAGGGAAGCAGGGCGAGATGAGAGAGATGCAGCAGCTTTCTGGAGGCCAGAAGTCTCTGGTGGCTCTGGCCTTGATATTCGCCATCCAAAAGTGTGACCCGGCTCCTTTCTACCTGTTTGACGAGATCGACCAGGCCCTCGACGCCCAGCACAGGAAGGCTGTCTCAGGTAAAAAAAAAGATAGAGGAATAGAGTGAATCTCATGAGTTAATGAGTAGCAAGAAAATGTGAAACATCTGTACAGAGGCTGTAACGGTTCGTGTATTCACGCTGAACCGCCACTGTTCGTTGCATGCAGCCGCACAGTCTACGCGCGTAATGCCGACTCAAATTTAACGAGCGTAAGTTCTGCTTGGAAACTTTTAGCTGTACGCCGTCAGCAACATGTGCTGAGGTTCTCAAACAACACGTTTATCTTTCTGCTGGAATCAAACTCTCACCGAGCCTTGAAACCGGAAACGGAACTGTGACGTCTTGTGTACCGTTACACCCCTAATC
This sequence comes from Leptoclinus maculatus, assembly GCA_032191485.1. Classification (NCBI taxonomy): domain Eukaryota; kingdom Metazoa; phylum Chordata; class Actinopteri; order Perciformes; family Stichaeidae; genus Leptoclinus; species Leptoclinus maculatus. Next base: position 10,651,897 of record JAVDOI010000009.1, read on the forward strand.
TGTACCGTTTTATACAATCTGTACCACAATACTGTCTTCACCATCTTAAAATGATCAGTCCGTGTTGTCATTGTGTCAGACGGGTTGTATTGTTTGTATTGGATAAATAAAATACAAATGTAACCAATGACCGTAACAGAAAATCTGGGTTTTCGTTCTTTGGGAGAAAGCCTTGTCCTAATCTCTTGACTCCTTGTTCCAGACATGATCGTGGAGCTAGCAGGCCACGCCCAGTTCATCACCACCACCTTCAGGCCGGAGCTGCTGGAGTCCGCTGACAAGTTCTACGGCGTCAAATTCAGAAACAAGGTGAGTCTTTCTGCTAAAGGGAGGATCTGCACAGCTGTTTTAATCTGCGATGCATCGGTTGCAACAGTGCCATGACATTTCTTTAAACTACATTTTGTTACCTCCTGGTTATATGGAGATGGTGTCCCATTATTTTATAATTTTACAATCATCAACCATCTCCCTGAAGAGACCAAAACCAACAGTGACTTTAATCTGAGGAGTACTGCCTCTGCAACCACAGCCTGGTGGATAATGTGCCTCTGTGGCAGTCTAAGTCCAGTTTTATCCAAAAAATCCTTTAAACGACACATTATTATTCACTTAGCTCCCATAATCCGTACCATGTTTCTGAGCATCGGATCCAACATGCAGTTGCAGGTTTGTTTAATATTACGGCTTTAGTCATAACTGTGAAATCCAAAAAGAGCAGTTTCTACTCTGATCTCTGCTAGTGTATCGTCATTATAACGGAAAATAAATCCTGTCCCTTTAAGTACGTTTTCCACAGGAAGGTCGTTGTTTCTTTCAGTCCACTGTATGTCAGGTCGGGTTTCTGAGCTGTCTTAGTGAAAAGAAAATGGTTCCTCTTAAGTTTTTGTGGTTTGATTAATAAATGATCACTGCTTAGTCACAGACGCTAAAGTAGGGCATTGATTGGTCATTAACTGTGTGTGTGTGTGTGTGTGTGTGTGTGTTTTTAGGTGAGTCACATTGATGTGATCACAGCGGAGCAGGCTAAAGACTTTGTGGAGGATGACACCACCCATGGTTAATAGTCCTCAGCTCTTCATCATCATCCTCCTCCTCCTCCTCTACGCTGCCCTGCGTAGCTTGAAACCTTCCACAACGCAGCCCAAAGACAGAAATATCTCACTCAATCCACCTTTTTATTAGTCTCCACCATGCAGACCGTCCTAAAGCTTCTCACACCATCTCCAAAGGGTGGAAGAAGTTTGATTGGATTTACCGTTCTGACAACACCATAGCTCCAAATAACTCATATTTGTTTGTTTACCTTTTGACATCATTCCAGGCTGATAAAACATTTCTTTTTGGTTCGAGAGACATTTGTTTTCGGCACACTTTCCAGCATTGCCGTGTCTCTGTGTGCATCACCCACGCTGGATCTGACGACTAACATAAGTGTAATTGTTTTACACTGTAAAGAAAAGAAAAAAAAAAAAAAAAGATTCCTCTTTTGCCTAAAAAGGTCCTGAAGAGAGCGAAGCCTTTTGTGCTACTGTATTCATTTGTATTCTGGCAAACTATAGAGTTTTGGTTTTCTGTCATTTAAAAATGCAAAGTGCCAGATTAAACCTTCAGGACCTTTTCAGGAAGATCGATCATCTTGTGTACAGTTGAGTGTTTTGTTATGACTTAGATGAAGATTGTGAAAGCTCAGTGGAGATGCTGTTCTGGATTCTTATTTTTGTTGCCCCCCCCCCCCCCCTTGGTAAAAGAGTCTTTGTTCACACCGAGGTTTCTGTAATGTATACTCTTTATACTCGTTGAAACGATGCTAACTTGTCTCTGTCATAACCAGCCACATGGTTTAAAAATGTTCAAAGGTTGTGGTTCCTTTTTATGGTTGTTACTGTATTGTGTAATTTCCTGTTTTTAGGTTCATTTAAATATATGAAAGTTTTAATTCCATAACACCAGATATCCATTGTGGCAATCAACACAACTTCCTGAACTTTATCAGTCAACATATTAAAAGTTAAAGTGGTTCAGAGATGGAGAACCGTATCTATTTGGGTCCTGAAATCACTAAAGTAGTAGTTGCGGCTTTTCTGGAATGCCAAGTTGTAATTTATCATTTCTTTATTTCCTGACTGGATATTTAGTTTGGGATTAAACTCCTCATATGTTGCACCTAGTTTTACACGCTTTCTAAATGTTTTTTGGTTCATTTCTATGTAACAAGAAAACTTACAAAAATAATAAAAGATTTTAAAACAAACCCCGTCAGTGTTTCGCTCCACGTAGTTCGACCACTAGGTGGTGCTGTGGCACCGATACCCGACGTCCTCACGTCATCAGAGAAGCTTTCAATGAAGAGAAAAAGGTTTGTTACGGTTGAACTTTCGAGGAAATGTACAATTCATTATTCAAGAGGATTTTACAGAGTAAGTATTTGAAAATGTATCTGGTTTTTACAAATATTTTATAAACATGTTAACCAAAAAAATTAACATTTGCACTTTTTTTGTTATCATTTCTATATCATGTCTATTCCTGTATTTAGTCCTAAACTTTTTTTTTGGAGATATCTAAGGAAGGAAACGCCATCCAGCTTTAGATTCAGCTTCGAGGCACATCAGACACGAGGTCAGCGACACTCATCACGCCGCCCTCACACCTCGCTCACATTTTGTTTGTGATATCTATGACCTTGTTGGTCACACATGCGTCGCTGTGACTGTAACTTCAACTTGCTCTGGCGGCCGGTCTAAAAGGTGACCTCCCGAGATGGATCGTAGGCCCCTGTTGTAACACCACAGACCCTTCCTGAACGTCTCGGCCTGGTGCCGTGCGCCAGCGCTCACGTGGTGCCATAACGTTAAGTTATATTGTTAGACGTCACCTAAAGCAGAAATACATTTCTGGCCTGCTGCTGCAGGGAGATGACTGGTATATTTAGCTTGATACTGCCTAGACCTACTTTCTTAATCACTGCTTTACATCTCACACTCTCTGCTGTACTGCTCTCCTGCTGCTTCCTCCACGACATATTCACACTTATCAAGTGAAAAATAGAAATAACCACCCTCACATCTCACACCTTCGCTCTGCCATTTTCTCTACCAACCCATTATTCTGGTATATAAGGAACATTTAATTACATGTATAGTACTTTTCCGTTCCTGTTTGGCTGTCAGAAATGTATTTCACAATTGATGAAGTTATTTTTGACATAATGGTCATTAGAACATAATAAAATGATAAAACATAGCCCTCCGTAGCAGCTATTGGACAACTATTAGAGACTAAATTAATCACCTCCTGCCCTCAACCGGTAGCGATTCATCCTCTCCCATCGACCTTCATAACTCAGATATCCATTATCTAATGATATAGTTACTCTAGATGCCATTGCCCTGGCATCCAGCACCACCGCAAAGAATGTTTTTGTCCCCCGTGAGGTTAGACAAAGGATTTTAGGCAATTATTTCTGCACACAGTACAATTTTAACATCCTTTCCTGATGAAAGAGAGATTTCAGATGTAAAACATATGCGTCAAAGTGTTGGTGTTTTATTGATGTATGCTACTAGAAACTCACCAGTATATACAAAATTACAATATTACGGATACACAGTAGCGTGGTGTTTATGCCAGACGTGTTATAGAGCAATGTAGTTGTTTGTGTTAAGGAGAGTGAATGTTAAATTTAAAGAAACAATTGAGATGTAAAAAAAACAAGAATTCAAGAAGGGACATAATGATATGCATTATGTGTCCTGACTGAAGTTGTCATTTTACGCTGTTGTGTTTTTCTTGCACCTCCCTGCATATGCAGTTATCACCCATACAATCTGCACTCAATGTTTTTCTGCGAACATTATATGCGAACCACACTGACCTCAAAGTCAGTTGGTTAAAAGAACTGCCAACACGTCAGAGAGACTGGTGTGAATTGGACACCTCATCCCTCTGGGCCTGCCAGCAGAGAGCAGATCTGTTGCTCTGCCAGATATTAAGAACCCTGCACACAATCTGTCTCCCAAGTCAGCTGATGATGAAAGATCAGCCATATTCTCGTAACTCATCTCCTACAGGTTTCAATTCCCTTTCATCTGCTGTCTTCTCTCATATGCATCTCAAGATGTGAACCTAAAAGTAAGAGCTCGTATATTCTTTTTCATTTGTTTTGTCATCGCCGCATAAAATCAAGTGCAGCCCCAGCCATGCAGAATAGAGTGGTGTAGGGCTGACGTATATTCGCAGGTCAGCCCCGGAGGGTTCCCTCCACTAAAAGCCAATTTGATTTTTTTTTTCCATTGGATGTACAAAAAAGAAGCTCTGTGGCAAACACAAGTTTATGACACGTACACGTTTTGTTCAGCAACAAATTAACACCACTTTTATGATTTACATGCCAGAAGCAAAAAAAGCCAAAAGGCTATAAACTAACTTCTCCGCGGTCACATGAGCACGAGTTTACACAACAAGGCTGTGTAGGCGAACTAGTTGGTGACATTTAGTATTCTCATTTAGCCACTTTGTTAGCAACCGCCTATTTTTACGACACGTAAGAGCTTCAAAATTCAATTTACTGACGTATTTTATATATGACATTGAATCATCTTTGACTTGTGTTAAACACAGACCTCATTTACAACTGGAAGTGAAAAAAATGTTTAGGACTCATTCCAGCATGCTGCATACCAGGACCCTGAAACTGAAACGGCTAAATGGAATCCAGCCATCATTAATGTTGATATTTACACCTGTGCTTCTCCTAAGTGTGACATGTCCAAATATCCTCTGGCCCGTTGAAGCTTATTTAGAGACAAATCGATCTTGTTACTTTTGAGCTCGTTACCGTCTTAGCTTTGGCTAGTCAGATAGCTAGTTAGCCAAACTAGCTATAACTTTATAGCTATAATTACTCGGCTATCCTCGTGACCTTCCAACATAATGCGGTAGGTCTGCTTGTCATATTAAGAGGAAATTAATGTGTTTGGCCGATTGTAGCGATGCAATAAATGTAGACAATTGTCACTCTATAGGCTGAAAGCTAAGTTGATCACCTTTTTACCCATCTGCCCTTTTTACTAATCAGACTTAGTGTAATACAGCAAAAACTGAAAAAAACCTCAATAGTTGAAAGTTGTATTTTGTTAATTAAAGGCATACATCAGGGGACTACATTTCCTCTCAAGCTGTAATTTGATGAATCATTTGATTATTATTTCTATTTATACTCAGAACATATGCTATCGATGTCATTCTTCAACCATTGCTTGAGATCTGTTAATCTGTTAATGGCTGTGTAAGTTTTGCTTTTTAACGAGGACACCTTGTCTTCACACCCAGATAATATTTCCTCCGTTGCGTAATGTACCCCTCCCTCCTTGACATCCCCTCTTTTCCCCTCGTTCTCGGACAATAAACACCATGTCTTTTCAACCATCCACTTGCCCTTCTGCCCTTCGGTACCAGAATGTGGAGTACAGTAAATGAACAGTTAATACTCCGGTAATCAAGCTCCTAATCATAAAAAAACATGCATAAAACGGTCCTGTCTTTTTACATTCAACAAGTTAATTTGTTGTCTAACAGGTGCTTATTAACTGCGGTGGAGGAGGAGGAGGAGGAGGAGGAGGGTGCCCTGTGAACAGACTGGCTCTGTCCTTGCACTTCATGGTGGTCCATCTGCTGTGCAGGCCTGACCGTCTGACTGACTGTCTCTTTTTTGCTGCTCCAAAGTCATCTCCATACCCGTCTGTTTAATCAGTCAGATGATCAGTCTGTCGATCATCTGTCTGCTTGTCTCACCGCCTTTCACAGACATGTGATTCTGGTCAAACATGTTTCTGTTCCAAAGCCTGAGCTGGAGCCCGAAAGTGGCGTTGACTGATGAGTTGCAGGCTGCAAAGCAAAGGATCACTGATGAGAGTTGTGGTTTTATGGGCTTCTTTTTTATTTTTTAATTTGCTGGTGTGGGTACACACAACTTCATACATACAGTTATATCTCAATAAGTAGTCTTTCTGACTGGTTGAATTGTATTGGCTTGCAGTGGTGGTGGTGTGTGTATGTATGTTCAGCAGGTAGGGGTGACATAAGAGACCCCTCCACAATAACAATATTATGCTGTAATGTAAGTAACATCAATTTCCATGTTTCTGTGAACACGGCATCACTCTTCCGTTGCGTGAACTGCTTAGAATCTTCCGTCAGGACCGGTTAGGAAAAACATTTTACCATCGCAGAAGAGGGTCCAACAAGATGACGTAGTTAAAAAAAACACCAGTTGAACCTTAAACGGTGAAAATAATCTAGAAAACTCTATGGAAATATGACATATCTGTTTTTTTTCATGTATGCATGTGTGGAAGGTTGCATCAGCGATGGAGCGTGGAGCGATGAGACTCTTTTAATCTGCCACCTTTTTTCGTCTCTTCAGCGAAGGACGTTGAAGTCAAATGATTTACGAACGTCATCATTTATTAGCTGAATCTGTTTCCGTTGCACTTTGTCACATTTTGCTTTTATCGATACACCGACTTTCCACCTCAGCCAAGCGGAATATTCATTTTGCAGTATTTTGAGATTTTTGTGAATTTTCAGACGAACAGTATAAGTATCGAAGTGGCAGCCATGACAAGACCTGGTTGAATCTCTAAATGCTAAGGAAAAGTGCTTTAATGCCTCCTTTCTCATGTCATTTAGCATAGGGTACGCTGGACCATCCTTTAGAAACGGAAAGGAGATAATGCTGTTTCACAATTCCCTGCGGCAGAAACATTTAAAACGATGGCGGATCCACATCACTAACATTTGCCGTCGCGTAGAGATGGAGCCTAGTGTGAGTGGAGTCGGATTCTCTTAGCACTGAGGTTGTCTTTTCCTAAGTCCTTTAGAATTCTCCTTCACACCTTTCCTTGACCTCAGGGTGTTTTCCATGGAGATCAAGGCAGCTGTAGGGACATATACAAGGTTTTTACGTTTTATACGTCACCAATTTCACTATGAACTTTGGGCCCCAATCCCTCGGGAAACTCTGCAGGTATACAGACTCACAGAAAGGGTGGGTAAAGGCGTTGAAAAGCCTGCATTAGAGCTCTTATGCACTTGACGATTTGACAGTGGAACAGCCCTGAGCCCTCGCACGCTTACTAGAAACGGGCCTGAAAGCCTGTGAGGGTGGAGATTGGGATTTGGCGACTTCTTTCTGTAGGTCCAAAATGCGTTGTGTTCCCAGCAGCCTTTATTCACCTCATGCCTCATTTTTGCTCTTCCAATTTGAACGCATTTGTACTCGTTCTTCTGGTTTAGTGCTAGTAGTGTTGTAAACAATGAATGATATTTGGCACATTTTGCAGGTATATTTCGGCGATCGGATGGTTTTACATTACCTCATTAATCAGCCAACAGTGACTACATTTAAAGTGTTACTTGGTGTAGATGGCTCTGATATGAGGAACTTGAAAAGTACGGAAGCGTTATCAGAACACTGGCCAGTTGGACTACAAAAGAGCATGTTGGGTTGTTGGCATACAAAAGGAAACATGATATCTATTAGCCAGTCTAGCCACACTATCCTGTAAGTGTCTTGGCAAACTATTTAGCTATAGCCACTGACCTATTATGATAATGCTTGCCAGCCAACTGCTAGTTAGCTACAGTGGCCTATAACTGTCTAGGCGAGTAGTTAGCTAGTCTTATGACCCGTCCAAGATTATGCTAGCTGGTTAAGTAAGCTAGTTAGACACAATAGCCATATGTGTGTGTGTGACTGTTGAGGTAAAGTATTTAGATCGACTTTTGACCCTCCATGGTTGATCTGATTTGTCACAATGTTGTCAAAATAAGCATGAAGCTTATTAAGTAAATTATATATGAATATGTGTGTTATTCATATGGATAGAAATCCAAAGTAGGATTCAAATTAAAGACCAATATTAGTATTCACTCCATGGGTCTTCTCAGAGTAATGTTTATTTAGCTGACACCAAGCTGCCTGACAAAGAGACGGACATTAACCCCTGTTGGTCTGCTGTTGAGCTGGTGGAGCCCTGCAGGAGGCCCCGGCTCAGACTGTGTGGAACCAAGGTCACCCGCTGATCTGGCCCCTGATTTCACTACCAAGCGACCCAAGCTGCTGGCCTGAGGCAAAGTGTGATAGATAGATCAGTGTTGTTTTGATAGCTTATTTTGTGATCCAAATGGGTTTTCAACCTTCTCTAATTCAACCTCAATTGCTTTAAAATCTTTAACAAAACAATGTTGGGTGATCTTTAAGCAACAGTTATTCATTTATATTATTTTTTCATTCAAAAAGCATACAATATACCACATTGTTGTGGTGTTTTTGCACTTTAAATGAAAAAAAAGTCTGAGTGTCCTGATCGTCGCAAGACTTTTGATAAACTAGGAATAATTAAATAAACTTAAATAGTGTCTTTATGAATTCTGTAGACTAATATTCAAAAATATTACTTCTGAAGGCTCACATTTCACTGTAAGTGATTTCTATATGCCTGGTAATAATACTTGTGTGGTTTATAACTAGTGTCATTACGACTGAGAGTTGTTTTCATTAGTTGAGTGCATTTTGAAATCTGAATTTCTACTTTCCTTCGCCTCGAAGTCGATTTTTTTGTTGTATTTTACTCAGTAAACCTGAAAGGTGAAAACTATGACTTACAATGAGGATTCCACTTTGATGGTTTCGTTGAAATCACATGTAACTAAAACTGTAACTGGAAGCAGCCGAATTTAAGTCAAGTAATGGTTCTTCTTCTTCAGTACAACGTTATGATGCCCTTTTTATCCCTGACAGGAACTTCGCCCATCAAAGGATAACTATGGCAATTGTAAGGTAAGTGAAGTTGTAAATTCACAGTTTAATTTGTTTTTACATGTAAAAGTTAGACGACTAATTTATTCACAAGAATCTGTTCAATCCGTTTTACAAGACTTGCCACTGAGTTATGTGCAAGTGAGCGGAGGAGCTGTTCAAGTCTGTAAAATGTGAACATGTTAACAAACTCTTTTATAATCTCAGCTGTTTTAAAGCTTCTCAGGTCTGCGACTAAATCCATTCACACGGATCAGGTGCAGGTTCTACTGATGGGGTGAGGGTCGTTCAGGTCTATAAAACGTTAACCGTTAATAAACTTGCTTCTATTTTCGACTGTTTAAAACCGGCTTTTTTTCCGGTCAGCGCTCCGTGGAGCCAGAAACTATGATTGGACGATAGCAACTCTGCATGCTGTGCCGTGGCTTTTGTGTCACTGTGTAATTTTAGTTCAACAATAAAATAAAAATGCAACTGTTGTCAAAGGAATTTACAGGCTGTTGTTAGTGATTCCTTTTTAAAGCTGGTTTTATGAGGTCATATGTTCTCTGGATCCTTGGCCAAATGCTGATAGCTGCGTCATAACTTATCTCTAGTCTGGGTTTGCCACATGGACACCAATGTCTATACTGCAAATGGCAAATAAAGATGAACAGTTTTGACTGTGGCTTTGTGTCTTTGTCTTCCTGACTGTAGGTGTATGCACGTGCTTGGGTTGCACAGATCTGTAAATCGATCAATTCGCCTCTCCTGATATGGGAGAAGTGAAGCTGTGTTTCAAAAAGCTGCAATGAAATCTGCACGCCCTTTAATGAGAGATAGCATGGGATTAATGGTGAATTTGAGTTTTCTGTGATTGTGTCAATAAGATAAGATATCATGTATTGTCCCACAGGGAAATTTGTCTTAAAAAATGCTTTATCAGAAGCTTCTTCTACCTGCAAAGTATACGCTTCTGAATGCTTTTAAATCCAATGCCATTTTTCTTCTCCTTGACAAAGACGAATCATTTAAAAAAGACTAGTGCGGTGCCTGGTCAAAACGTACCCGTTCAGAACAGGGCTGCATGCTTGGCCTGTGGTGTTGTTGCTGCTCGCAGCTTTCTCGAGAACCAACCACGCAAACAACTTCATACTCAACACTGCGCTTCCTTGTGTCTTGAGCGATACACCTGCCATGACACAAGTACGTCATAAATCAAAGTCTCCACGGTCAGAAACACACACTGGTTCATCTAAAAGGGCCCCTAACAGCTTTACATTCATGATGATGTTTATATGAAATATACTATTACTATTCTAACTCTAACTCAATATTACTTTTCTAACTCATTGTATCCTGAAATACCTTACAAAAGCCCCCCAAAGCACTTAAAAACATGCAACTGAACTGTTTTCTTCTACTTCAGAAGAAAATATTGTGGTGCTGCATTTAGACAGTGTGAAGTCAATTTGAATGAGCGGCTCTCGAGATAAATGCGAAGGACAGACAGAGATTCCTCGCTTTTTAGTTGGATACAATTTTCTTCAAGAGCTTTCACCCAAAACCAGATAAACACGATAGTATGTTTGTGTATGCTATTGGTGATAGCTGGTGCGCCTGTAAAAGAGGCCTGCTGAAACAGACACCTTCTTCTCATGCAATGACCATAACCACATTTGACCTTCTGTGTGTGTGTGTGTGTGTGTGTGTGTCACATGTGTTCGTGAATGAATCTGTGAGCTTTGGTTTGTCACATGCGACGGCCTGCTCATTTCTCAACACGGTCTCACTCTAATGAGGCTAAAGGTAGAATATTAGAATGGCTTTAATTAACAGACTAAGCCTGCTTTAGTGGCTTCACACATGTCAGCTTTAACCCACTGCAAAATAAACATTCCCCTCTTCATGGGGAATGCTCAGCTCCAGAGCGGCATTCTCAGCTGCACCGGGAGCGTTTTCTGGAAAACTGATTGCCTAGAAAGGGAGTTGCTCTTGCTTAGCACAGTCTCACATTGGCATTCGGCCAATGGAATGAATTGTTATGGTTGTCTTTGTTTCACTGATTTACTGTCTCAAATTTTAATGGAGATACTGATACAGGGAAGTTGTGGTGTCATTACATATTTCCATCCAACAAGATATTAGCACAAGGGACAAACCATTTCCCTGTTCCCTTTATCCCCATAAAACTGCAGACTCTCTAAATTCCTCTTCATTTACTGATAATGACTGCATGCGTGGTAAGATGTACTGTACTGCTCTCGGATCCACACATACCAATTTTGAGGACACGCCGAAAGCTTAAGCAACAGACACATTCACAGTTCTGTTCGTACACAAATGTCCTGTAGCACTGACCAATCTTCTTAAAATGAGATTTTATTTTCAAAATACTAATTCCCCACAAAATGTAGAGTTCATGATTTCAAATGTAAAACAACACAATGCATCAAAAGTCTTACACTTTTTCATCAATATATGCACCAAAAAGTGGAAAACTGACACAAATTAAAACACATTTACAGACAAATAGAAATATGTTGACGTATGATGAACAAAGTACAAGAGTAGTAAAGGACAACCACTTTTTTCCACTTGTAGCTTCAGTTAAACAATTTTGTTGCTGAGAGTTGCTTCGGTCGGACCCTGTCATGGTGAGAAGTTGCGACACAGACTTCCACACTTTTGCCGCTCTCAATCATCAAAAAGTTACTTTTCATCACTCGGCTCTTTCAACCACAGTTGGCTACGCCGAATATGACGGATCACTTCTCAGCATGTTCTCAGTTCACACAAATGCGCTAATGTCAGCTGGTGAGGCAGCATTGATGAGTTATGGGAAATGTGGTTTGATGGCACACTTTTAGAAGGCTTTACTGATATTCAGATGGACTACAAATACCAATAATGGTTAGACGGCACACAAACGGACACACACACTCTCAGACACATGATTGTGAAGTTCTTTCACATGGGTGTCACTGAGATCATTTTTAAAGCTTTAGCGGAGCAATATCTTATGTGCATTTTCAAAAACGTTTTATTCCCTCAATTACTGTGGCAACAGCCTAGTGGCTCCTATTTTCTTTAAATTTCAGAAGATGGTGATGTGCGAGAATGGAACTGTGAAACTATATTTACAAAAAACATCCTTTCAGAACCTTTGTGGAGGTAACTATTGTTTCGTGGATGTGGAGTTTGATGGTTTTGAAAGATTGCAGGAAACTCACTGGACTAACAGTTTAATTGTAATTCACTATTATTACCGCCATGCTCGACATTGAGTAATTCAAACTTGCACCATTATAGAAACAACTTCACGCTACAGTGGTATCTGCTTTCTCCCTGAGCCTAAAATAAGTGTGTGTGTGTGTGTGTGTGAATTGTTATGTAGCGCTGTCACGTGAATATGTGCACGTGCTTGCAGACGCACAATGCTTAGCGAGAGTTTCCCGGTGGTTGTCAAGAAATTCTGTCAGATAAGTTTGTTGAAGCAGACAATGTGAAGCTGGAGTAAAAGCATCCTCTCTTGGTAGATTAGGGAAGTGACCCCTGTTTTACCACAATTTATAATCCAGGTCCTTTTGTGCACCACTGGGACAGAGGCAGCATGTCGGCTGAGATATGAAGTGGTCAACGATATCCCTCTATGGACAGTAACCCAACTATGTGATAGGTTGAGTCTGTGTTTGTGTGACAGCTCAGACTCCGACTGATCTCAGAGTTTACCAGGAACTTCTTTTTTATTTTCCATTGATGAAGTAGATTAATAAAGGATAAATCAAAATGTCTGATCACAAAAACTATGGCCACTCCAGGGTTTGTGATGGAACATTATGTACAAATCCATTCATTGATTGTAGGTTAAAGCAAAGAAGCCAAATGTCTTTGTGTTTTGTGAACAGATGGATAATATATCTATCCTTGCTATTATTTATCTTTTTCATTTATCATCTTTTCTGGTAACCTTTAAAAGGAGTCACAATTTGCTGTAAATCCTAAGTCTAGTTCCGGACAGAGTTCCAGTTTCCATAAATAACAACTCACACTCTCACACTGATCCTTTGTGCCCAGTCATGATATTAATCCCCTTGCCAAATGACAATTTCAATCCACCCAAATTGAATACATAATAAAACAAATCCACCAAGCTATGCCCTGCCTCTTCCTTATGAGGTGTGGTATATCCTTCAAGAACTGCTGACGTGCTCTCACTCAGTACTGTTCTTCCCCAATGATAATTTATTACCAAACACGCCCAACCGTTTGGCTCACAGATGTGAAACCTCAGACTGCCAGACCCATAACAAAATGTGAATAATCTGACACGGTGCGCCAGACCCCTCCGATGATTCAGCAGCTAAATTGATACCGACACCTACTGAGTGACTGATTGCATTCCCAGAACCCCAGTGCATCCCTTCACTGGCGAGACTATGTGAGGGTTGTGCGTGTGTTAGTGGTCGTGTGTTTGAGTGGGAGCGTGGAGGTGATAATCAGTTGTGGCAGGAGGGACTTTCTTGTCCCTGTTGTTGTGCCGTGTGTGGAGCTGTCCTGGGCAGGGACTCCCAGTTGGTCTCTTTATACTCACCCCCCCCTTTTCTGTCGTCCCCTGAGCCCACCTCTTCTGTTATTCCCTCTTAAACTTCACTCAGTCAACCTCCCGTTTCCCTTTGAAGAGGCTCTGTTTTCCCCATCTTTTGACACTTGAGAGACGAGGGGGAAGTGAGGGGAAGTGAAGGCACGTCTTGGAAGTGTACATTGCGTGGTTTATAAGGGGAAAGAGAGGGCTGGAGAGAAGAGGCTTAAAGGGTGCTTTGCTGCCTTTGCTGCCTTTGCTGCTGTCGATCAGGAGTAGCTGAGTGGAAGAGTCCCCTGCTGAAGTGCTTTTCTTCCTGCTGGCCTTTCTGTCATCTGTATCTATACAGTAAGGGGAGAGAAAATCAGAGCGTGCTAGAGAGGGTTGACTCATCAGGATAGCTGTCTTGGGACTGCGGTAGTTATTTTCGAGGGTGGGTGTGTTTGGGGAAGTTAGGGGTGTTAAGGCTGCAGGTGGTGCTAGGGAGTTTGTTTTGCCATGCGGCAAGCTTGGGATCGGACAAGTAGCACTGAGAGTGTCGAGAGAGGCCATACAAACATGCTGGGAAAAGGACAAAGTGGCGGATACCCCCCCGAGACAACAAATGAACTCTTGCAGAGGTAAGATAAAGTTATGTCCACCACACAATCTGAAGGTGTAGTAAAGGCACATGCCTGGTGCTCACATGGCTGTTATGAAAAACGATTTTTTTTTTCACTTGGATTTGGGTGATGTCATTCATAATTACACTGTAACTTTCAAACGTAGCTGTGGTGGTGGGAAGTGTTTCTGGAAGATGAATTGTACTGGAATGTCCGCCCGCACCAAATCTCCCACAGTGCATCTGGTCTGAATTATGAGTCAATAAAACTTACCTGCAGTAAGTCTCAAAACTAAGTGTTTGGATATTTCCTATAAAGTAGCATTTCATTTAATTTAAGATTTAATTAATTTCACGTTGTAGACAACATACAGATGTTTGCGTACAAGTAAAGACTGAGTACTCCTCTAGAAAGTTGCAAGACAATTATTGCAGTAATTTGTATAATACACAAATATTTATATACATCCTTGCAACTAACAAGCGTTGTACAATTAGTTAATTTTATTCCGCTTATTAAGTACCTACAATTTGTGACTTGTGTTTATGTAAACCAATACAATTTGAATTGGCTTTAAATTCTTAGTAATACAACTCACGGTTTTAACTTTATTAGCTTTAATAACTAAAATCAAAGACAAATATAATTTCTATGACTATTTTCATTTAAAGCTATACGAATACAAACATGTTACAAGCACACGTTTCTTTTACCCTTATCACATTAGGATTTAAAAAGGTTTGATATTTGTACATTTCATATTATTAACTGAACTACTTGCTGCTATATTATCAATCTTAAAATCAGCATCTTTAACCGCAGGGGAAGACATTGTATTTTCTCAAAATAGTAATGTACATAATTGAATTGCTATAGCTTAGTTAAACTCAGGCAACCTTTTTTTTAGGTGAATGTGGTTATTAATACAAATCATTTCCTGTTAGATAAATAGAAATGATGAGATAAAATATGTTTTTTTTTCATGGTTCTATGTATTGCATTCATGGAAACCACCAAATTCATTTGAACGCACCATACCTTTTCTATATCGGCCTACTTTTCTTGGAAATGTGTTGATTTGGAACTGGGTAATTTCAACGTAATGTCTCTAAAACAAAAAGGCATCTGGTGAAGTAATTTAAGTCGGGCTTCTTGCCGTGAAAGCATGTCAAAGCCTTACATTCAGCCTGTCTGCTCTCCGCTGCATAGCTGCATCTCAGCACTGGCTGAGGTTACGAGACGGTTTACATATCTCACAGCTAAACACAATCCAACAAAAATGTGCTTTGCAGCATTGTGTATTAAGTGAGGACTGAATGGTTATTTCTTGTCTTTATGAATTAGTGTTGTTATCTACATTAGCAAACAGTGATGGGGGGACAAGCATGTTATTGGCCTTTAGATTTAGGAATTCAATCAGCCTCACTGTGTTGTATGTTGTATATACCGGAGGCTCCTTCATCTACTGGAAGCTGACTTTATTGGGCAAACATGTGTCACAGACCCAGGAGTGATAATGAATAAGAGCAAATGGCAAATATTGAGTACGTATATAGTCTCTGTATGTGTTTTTGGGGCAACATTTCATTAGTTTAGTTGTTAGGGTTCAGCAGTCCGTACATGGATTTTCAGTCCGCTGCTTATTTTAGATCATCAACTAATTAAGGATGTACTGCCACACCTGATATCCAGCAGAGCTTTTGTGTTAGCCAATCACATTTCTTCTGCGAAATATTTTAGTTTGAGGGTCTTTAAATACGCAACTGCTCAAAGCCATGTGAACCATGTTTAGGCTATTATAATTGCACGTTCGATCGAATGACAAACAAATTATAGTTTCCGAATGCAGCTCCAATGCAAGAAAGCACAAAATGTAATTATCCTTACTGTAATAATATACTAAGCCTATACATGTTTTTTTCCCCCATGTTCTAATCAAGTCAAGTTCATTTAGATAGCCCAATATAACAGTGGTCTAGACTACTCCACCTCGGACAATCAGGGGTGCAGTTGGTTCTGTAGGTAGAAAAAGGCAATTACAAAATAACTAACAAAGAACAACAATAAAATGAAGTGTAGCTATAATAGAAATACAGAGTCAAACAGTAGGATCATAGTAAGTCAAATTCAGATACAACAAAACCAATATAATAAGTCTAATCAAATATGCCCAGAGGAGTTGCATCGAACATAAACAAGTCCAATAACAGGCCGCTTTCTTTCTTTCTTTTTCTTTCAACACTCTCATTCTTACAGTTTTCTTTTGTCCCTTTTTAAGTGAATAACAAGGACCTTGTTGTTTGTTCAGTTTGACTCAGAGTTTTCATGTAATTGGTTGCCGTCTCAGCACCTGTCGGGGTCTTTGCAGTAATAATGTTACAGGATAACATTGTGGTCTTAAGTACTTCGGTTCTGATCTTAAATGATATAAAAACCTGTCCTTTGTTGCACGGTCTTTGTCTGGAAAGGGCATCAAATACTAAATCCAAGGTGTCAGTTGCAGTCACTTCTGTACGTATTTAATTTATATACAATTAATATAATACATACATACAAATCCATTGTACAAAGCAGAATATGAGGGAAATAATTTGTTACATTAGGACTACTGACACGTTATAGGATGTTTCCTAAGCAGTCAGTAAGACAAGTAAATATGCAGATAACATAAGGCCAGGGTAAAATACAGGCACAACTCCTCATATAGTCCTAACATGTTGAACTCATTTTGATCTGAAAAGACAATCTTTAGACACACATTGGTCATTGCTCTAGCCGTATATACGCGTTGACTGTTGAGTACATGAACCACTGTCTACACTTGAAACATTAACAGTGAAAATCATAAAGATAAAACTAGAATAATAATAATGATGGGACTGAAAGAAATGGCTAGAGTTGTAGTTTTTCTTTTGCTTTGAGGAAGAATACTCTGATGGATTGTACTTCAACAGATTTGTAGTCAAAGCGATTAGTTAAGTTAACATATATTGTCTCATTATGTTCAC
Source organism: Leptoclinus maculatus (assembly GCA_032191485.1). NCBI lineage: Eukaryota > Metazoa > Chordata > Actinopteri > Perciformes > Stichaeidae > Leptoclinus > Leptoclinus maculatus. The sequence goes on from JAVDOI010000009.1 coordinate 10,668,892, forward strand.
GTGAGCGGTCATCCCTTCCCTCTTTTTCCCCATTTCACTTTCCGCATCTTACCGCTCTTTCCCACCTGCTGGCTCTATATCACTCTGGCAGCATGTTACAGAGGGAAAAGTGGTCTAAGCTAATTTTACCTTGTACCACAGTCCCTGCAGATCTTCATCAGCACACTGACGTGTGAAAATGCCACAGGAAAGGTAAATCCCACTGAGTTGTGCTTTTCTGTCATTTATTCCGCTTTATAGAGGTTTCACGCTTTGTGTTTATGGGGTCGAGCTTTTTTTCCCCTTGCACTGCAAGGGGCCAGCAAAGCCGCAGCTACATTTAATGAAATAACCCGAAGGCACCAAACGTTGTTATATTGCCTTTCTGACACTTAAGATTGTAAAGGAAACCTTTTGCTGTGCAGCACTATAAAATAAATCCTTTAGATGTTGTCTTGCCTTTTCGTTTTGTTGCTAATTGTAAAAACTGCTAATTATTTCATTTCACTTCTGTCACTTCTGCCAATTGCAACAGCATTAGAACAGACACGTAATGATTGAGTAATGGTCATATAACAAAAATAACATTTGTTTTTATAATTCTTCACCCCACCCCCTGGATTTATTTATTTTTACTCCAATTTAATATATTCAACCATGCTGACTGAAAACGAATGTTGTGGTGGCATTGTCACTGATTTAATGGAAACAAGCTATTCATTTTGTGCAACTCTTTTATACATTCTTAAGCTAATAATATTTGTTAGTTGAATCTTGCACCTTTTAGGTTTGTTATCATGAAAGAGGATTTCCTGCTGCCGAGAGCAGGAGTGTGTTTTTTTTTTTTTTTTTTCCTGTAACTGATCTACAATCTATCCGTCCGAACATCTATCTCTGTTTGTCTCACTGGGTATGTGGTTATATATGTTTATAATAATATTAGGACAAATCTAGCACAGCTAACTTAATAACCTGACTGGAGAAGTGAGATTTAAAGTCCGATCCCACCGAAGGTCATTAACAAGAGCTAATCTGGTGGGCTTTCCCCGCGCCTCATATGGCTCTGCCCAAATGCTTGTCTGGACTTAGCTCCGGCCATTGATTAGGGAGCTGGCTTTACAGCTCTGAGGCATCGTGGGTCTCCTTTGAAATCCGTGGAATTTGTTTCAACAAGGCTGAGCAAAAGAAATGCAGTCAGTGTTTTATTTAGTTGTTTCAGAGAAGGACACAGACGTTTTTGTTACGCAACAGTGGTTGATAGTTTACCCATACAGGCGAGGGGGTTGTACGAAAAGAAACGCAATGTATAAACAACTTGTCTATTGCCTTCTACAAAATGATTTTGAAATTAGGAGGATGTTTGTGAAATTAACATGAAATCCTCACAGAGACTAGATGGTATCTCCTCACCAGCAACAATTCTTCTCAGTACCTTTAGCTACAGAAGGCATAGGTTAGTTATTCCCTGGACTGTTTTTTCTCCTTTTGCTTTAAAAGATTAATATGTATTGTGTCGCCTCCTGTAGTCTTACTACCATCAGCCTCGCCCACCACCACCACCACCACCACCTTAAGCATGTGTTCATTGCAGTGTTGACACGTGGCAGCAACTGTGGCTAATCTTGATGTTAAATGGCTGACAGTTGCATGGCACCAGGCGGGGGCCTCTGAGGCCTCATAGTTACCAGGGCCCTGTTGGCATCTTCTTTGGTGGTGACACAAGTCAAGTCTAGGGGCATCCTGTAATTACATCAGTAAATCAGCATCAGATTGTTATGTAAAAAAAAACACCCCCATGATATCAGCCGAAATCACAACGTTGGACTGTGAGAAGAGGAATGTACCATTCCCTCCAGCTTAGAGTGAAATGATCTAATTTGTTCAAATGAAATGCTAGTGGCAGGTTCATTAACCTTCCTGTGTACAATTCAAAGTGACATAAGAACAGAAAAACAGAAACTTAAAATACAGCTCTCTAGCACGCTTTTTGCAGTACATTTATGAGGTGTGGCACTTGTAATTATGAATCGTTCCGTACCATGAGTCCAAACTTTTCAATGCATAGTTTTAAACCATTTTATTATACAGTCTGTAAATTATCTTCATTAAAAAAAACACCATTATACCCAGGATTTGTGGAGACACCCCTCCAATGGTGAGAGACAATATAAGAGAAGGTTGGTTATTTAAATAGATATCTTGGTTACTGTAGCTATAAAGGTGCTGTCACTCTTTTGTATAGATTGCAGTGTTTCCCACAGGGTTTTGTGAGGCTATGTTGGATGGATCTCGAACCCCCGGTGGGGTCCAAGGGCATGCTTTTTGGAAATGTTATTGTTGTACATTTTAAAATTAAATTCATCAATCTGGTGCACTTTGAGAGAACAAAGGGGCTAGACCTATGATGAACTTTTGTGCTATTGTTTAAGAGGTGGTATATTATAACTAATTACATTTACTCAAGTACTGTACTTAAGTAAAATTTTGAGGTAAATGTATTTCTATTATTTTGTAACTTCATGCTTCTGCTCCACAACATCTCATACATGACTACATTTAGTCGTCAACATTAGTTACTAGACTACTTTGGAGGTACAGATTCTTAATACAAAATACAAATCAACTAATAAACTATGATGTAATATTAAGTAGCATATAGCCCAATTATTACGTATATAAAGTTGTGAAAACTAACTCCACTTTTACCAACACATTAATGCATCAATAATTAAAATCCGTTGATATAGGCCTACCATAGATATATTATTTGAAATGGGCCATTCTGCATAATTAGTATACTTTTGCTGTTGGTACTTTAAGTATATTTTGATGCTAATACTTTTGTAATTTTACTTAAGTAACATTTTGAATGCAATGGACAAAGTGGACTTTCTAAACAACTATTAGGAAACACTGGATTGGTTGATTGGTTTTGGTTGGTTTGTTGTATTCATTTTGTTTTAATTTGATATTTTTTGCTATAACAGAAATTGTGCAACCTTGTGTTGTAAGATTTCATAGTTAAACGTCAACAAATATCCACCAGTACTGTCGATGTTTGCCTTTGGTTCTCGTCCCGCAGCGTATTATTATTATGTCTTAGTGGAGAAGGGTTTACAGGCGTTGAGTTCGCAGACTTAGCAGGGCTAACGATCTGGGACAATGGGAGTGGACAGAGTTTAAAGAGGCTTAAATGTCTTCATACACTGTAACAACATTAAAAGATAGCAACGAGGAAAGAGTGTTGTCAAATATTTCCCTCTGGATATATTTACCAATGAGATTTACACATACCTTGAACAGGCTTGAGTGGGATAAACGTAATCCTGAACCCATCACAGTTTTAGGGTTTTGTTCTGGGGGGCGTCATAAACGAAGCTCTAATGTGACTCGGTTGCAAAAATGTCAGCTTGTACAATAGTAATACAGCTTCGATGTAATGTTTGTAATGTCCACCACAAAACCGATAAAGATTAGCAGGTTTATAAAGAGTTACCGTATTTAGATTGTTAGTTTTGTTATATCTTTCCATAGTGAGTTTTACTTGATTACACTGAAATCGTTTGTCAGTGCAGGATGTGACATTTTCACATGGTACATGAACTGTAAAACAAATGTTCTTTTTGTTCTTTACTCTCTCCAAAAACCAAGCAGGAGTTGACCTTAGCTGAATCTACTGGACACAATCAATCAAGTCCTCAGGGATCAGCTCTTTGTCACTACCTTCCCAGTCGTTGATGCTTAAATATATGAGCTGGCAGAGTTTAAAGGTCTCGGTGTAAGCACATCTAAATTTAAAGGGGTTGTTCATATGAAACTAATGAAGTGCACTCCCACATGGTAAATATTAAGTGCAGCCAGTAAGACTCATGTGTGTGGTTTTTTTGTTTGTTTGTTTTTGCATATTTATGTAGGTTTTGTGTATGCATGTTTTTCTATGTGCATGAAATTATATGATAAGAAAATTCAGTACATTTTACACTTCCAAAATAACATAATGACGGCACAGATAAGAGTAACAAAACCTCCTCATTCTTGTATATCATTTTGGCAACTGGCTGACTTTTGGGGGAGATAAAAGGGAAAATGACATCACTGTGGTCCTTCCCCCATCAATTCCCGTGGACATTAGATGATCCCATATCTTTGTGCATTAATCATTGCACGGCCACGCCCTTGGACTCTTAATAGCACGAAGGTCAGAAGCAAAAGACAAGATCTTAGAAACGGCAGACAATAATTTAGCACAAATCCAAACCATATGTCATAGATGTTCCTCATGCAGCATCCACAACGTCACGCATTGTTTGATTAACGGAAACCAGAAGTCGTTCATTTTTTAATGGAGGGTGAATGACAGAGAATAACGGACTAGTGTGGCCCATGTGGCCGTTGTAACTTCGATACGTTTGGATTTTCAACTCTTCGTTGAAACCGGACCGATAACCAGAAGCAGGAAGTGGATGACGGGAGCCATGCCTTAAACAAAATATTTTAACGTCATTTAGACAGAATAAATCAATTTAAACTTTTTTTTACACTGGAATTTGATAATGGTTTGTACTATACTATGTTACATTACATCTTTTTTTTTACCCCATGATGTCATTACATTACATTACATTACAGTCATTTAGCAGACGATTTTATCCAAACCGACTTACAATAAGTGTATTCAACATCGGTATTCAAGAGCACTACTAGTCACCAGAAGTCATAAGTACATCTCCTTTTTTTAAACAACCATCTAAGAGCATAAACCAGAGCAAAAGTACAATGCAGAAACAAACTAATATGAATACAATAAGTGCTAAGTGGACAGCAAAGTCTTGGCTTTCCTCCATGTCAAGCAAAGAGCTCTGCTGTGCTGCTCCTGGGATAACAGCAACAAAACCGTTCAAATTGTGGAGTTGTGAATGCGGCGCCAGTGACAGCAAAAATGTAACTCTGTATATTCTTGACATTTACTTTCTTGAATGAATATATGAATATGGTTTGTACATGAAGGTTTGTACATCAAGTTCTCCGATTGATTATTTATAGCATTCTTCACCAGGGACCTCGTCGTCTTGCTTCTTTTATTTCATGTTTATTTGCAAGGTGGGGATAATTTTTTTCAATATGTAAATCTTGTATCCTTTACCCCCAAGCCGGAAAGATCTGTTAGAGAAAGAATAGAGTTGGTCAACTATGTAGAAGAAGAAAAATATGCTCTCTCAAAAAATGTCCACTTGAGTTTTTCACCATTCTGTCGATCAGGTACTTGTAGGTTCTAGGTAGTGTAGGTAGACTGTGGTACGTGGGCACTTTGCTTGAATTCAGAATGATTAATTCCCACGTTAGGTTCTATGAGTCACCATAAATGAGTCAGACACTGTTTTTAAAGCACCTGTCAATACTGCCACCGCTGCACTATTTTCGTCTGACAACGCTAACATAAGTAGGAGGCCTCTGCTACTTGTTGTCAATCAGATGCTTTTGGTATTTGTTGAAAAGATAGTAAAGGGAGGGAAGAGGGAGGATTAAATGCTGCTGCTACTTTGCATGGCACGTAACAGAGTCGCTTTTTTGACACTTCAGACAGTGTGGAAAAGTCCATACTGACATTTTTGTCACTTTCCGGGAGCTGCTTCACAGTAAAAACATTTCACGTCTTTAGGTGAAAAAGAAAATATTTGCACAAAATGTACTTTATTTTCTATGTTATACACCGAAAAACAAAGGGGACCTTGCTGAGCTGAGGGAAAAGTGTTTAAAGAATGAAGATATTTTGTTTCGCCCGGCTGCAGAGCTAATCATTTTTCGAACCAGAGTGAAGTTTTCTGCATACAAAGATATGTTCAACAGTTGGCCAGCTTGTCAGTGCGGTGACAAATTCAGTCCAAACGGGGTATGTGGGCATGTGGGGCATGTGCAGATGACAAAATGTCACGCCTTTTGACCCCCACGGACCCTCGTATCTACATAAGCGCGAAAGTATAATGTATGCTTTAGCAAACAAAACATTTAGAAAACTAAATAAGTTGCTGCAGGAGGGCTCCTTTACTATGAGAAGTGACCAAATAAACTAGTATTTAGATGTTTTTATGATGTCTTTATTCTCAGCTCTCTTGTTATGTAGAAGTATATAATGCTATGGTAAAAGCCCTTTGGAGAATGTATTGAAAGCAGTTGCCCTCCTGGTTTAACAGTAAGAGAGTAGGGTTTAATAAGTGACGCATTAACACGCCCCCCTGTTTTAAGTCTAACGCAGCCGCTCTGCTCTGTGAGGCTCCACCGACAGCTGAGGCCAGGGGAGATTGTAGCACGTGTGCTCACCCCAAAGGCATGTTGCTTTTGTCCACACGGTGACAGGGGCCAGAACACAGTACATCAAATTTACAGTTCCTCTGCCACACACAGGTGCAGCACGCACGCACACAACACACACACACACACACACACACACACACACACACACACACACACACACACACACACACACCCGAGACAGCCTTTTGGACGGCACAATGAATATATATAATATAGATTCATATTTTTCTCAGTCTAAAGCTAGATAACTGCTTTATTTGTTCTGCACAAGTAAGCAAATGAAATAATTTTAAACAGACTGGTTAAAAACAACACATTTGGTCTTTCCAAATGGAAATGATGTGTGTTTATTTGAATGAAGAGTGGGAAAGTGACCTGCCACTGGATGGACATTGTGTATAACTAATGTAGGCTTTTTTTTTAGGAGTTTTATGTGGGGCAGCTCCTCTGCAGGTGAGCTGCATTATGCATTTACTGGGCAGGGGAGTGAATAATATATTTCCCGTATTTGTATGGTACATTGTGCAAAAGTAATAATGTTGAGTGTTTATTTTATACAAACAGAAATATCAAAGGCATGAACCAGTGATCCGCTAGCACATGACAAATTATACTGAAGACGATGCATTTTGTTTGTTGGTGTATTTCTGTGTTTAATTGTGATGGTGTTATGTATGCATGTGCTTGTTTTTGCTGTGTGTGTGTGTGTGTGTGTGTGTGTGTGTGTGTGTATGTACTATTGTATGTCTGTGGGAGCCTGTGGTTGTAGAGGCAATGCATTGTCAACAAATCTGGCACAAACTAGTACGAACAATGACTTTTGTATTTTTGCGTGGTGAGGATCTCTGTAAACACAAACCCTTCTCAGGGCTCAAGAGGCAGGATTTGAAAGGCAGGTGGACGACATGAAAAAAAATAGAAGACACATGACCTAAATACAGTCCGTCATAAGTTAAGGATTTACTCTAAGTTTTTGTGTTTAGGATTTTAAATTAGTTGATTGCAAATAATCAAAAGAGCTAGACTGTTAGTGATTATGTTGAATTAGAGCTTGAATTCTGCCACTATCAGGTTGACCCCCATCCCATCAGCAGGGCTGGCTATGTATAGGTCCCTAATAGCAGAGATGCCAGGCTCAGGCTCAGGCTCTTGGCCCTGAACAGGCAGGCAGAAGGAAGGCGTGGTGTTAATTACCTCCCTATAATTATTCATAATCGCCAGATAAATTATCACTTAGTGAAATATGATTCATCCATTCTGACGTCAATGGGGAGGGAGGGGCGGTGCTTTGTGCCAGGGAGATGTTGATGTGTTTGTTAGGCCACAAAGCTTTAAATTATCTTGCCTTAGTGGAAAAGTCAGCTGGTCTCGGCTTTAGCTGTATCAAATGATTAATATGATGTCAAGCCTACTCATAACTTTGTCAAGTGTTAAGATGTTTGATGTGGTAACAGCGTGATGTACTGTGCGCTAAGAACTTGGACCAAATTCAATGACACGGTTTTGCGCCTTCCTCTCACACTGAATTACCTTTTTGATAATTACAATGATACAAACCTAACAGTGCGACAATTCTTTTTTTGGCTTAAGGTAAGCAAGTCATCTGTTTGTGGTAGGCTGGCCTTTAAGTCAAGGGAGTATGTGGCCCAAGGGTGAAGGTGATAAAACATTGGTATTTGACAGTGGTAGTATAATCTGGCCACAGGGTTAGCAACTTCTTAAAAAGTTAATTCATAAAGGTCACCAAGCCATATTTTAATCACCTTTTAACCACTATCACATCACTGTAATAGAACAACTTTGGAGTATTTAAAAGGGTTATGACATGGTATCTAATCCCATTTGTCCCATGTTCTTTGTCAATGTCGTCCATCCAAATTAGGGTTTTTCCAACAATGTTATATGGACACATGTCCTTGTAAATATAACAGCTTATGGCCTGGAGGAGTTCAGGGCCAAGACGTAGCCTTAGTTGGAGTGCATTGCTGAACTCTGGTTGATTGGTAAATTTACCGTCACACACATTCCCTTGTACAGTATGTGGTACGTATATTTTCTGGCAGTTTCCTTTTTTTGCATTGCTCGTCCTAATGCAATACAAGAATGCCGCATTGGACACAGTTAGAGTCTTGGATTTCTAGGTATGTAGGTAATGTATTTAATTAAAATAGTATATCAGTATAGTGGCTCCAGACCATGTGTGTTTATTCAGTTTATTTATTTCACATGCCTATCGTGTGTGCAAAGCACTGAAGCAGTGCCAAACTGACGTGTTTGTTGTTAGGGCAGTAAAGTAACATGTGCTGGTTCTAAAACAAGCTTTTATGTGTTTCGCTTGTCTTACACATCCAGATTTATGGGGTCTGGGGGTCAGCAGTGTCCTGCAAGGACATAGATGTTCTTTTCCATAACTATTACTACCGTTAGTCTTACTCGATCTAATAAGTTGCCCGTGTGTTTTGACAGACTCTCGTAAACATGTAGCCGATGAAAGCTTATCAGCGCTGTTCACACTTCAATACCTTTTTGACCATGTATGGCAATGAGTGGCAGCTTGAAGAAGCCTGGTGATTTGTGGCGGTATTAAAATACAGTTCGACATGTTATAGGGCTGGCTCATGTTGCTTTTTTTCCAACTTCTGAGGTGAAAGGAAAAGCAGGGCGGAGTCAGTCAGATGGTGAAGACTGCTCTCTGTCTGGCACATTCAGAAATGTTGTCAGTAGGGCACCAGGTGGGAAGTGTATAAATTATCAGACATGCCATATCCCCAACACTTGTCAGACCCGGAGGTTCCCCCTTCGTCCAGATAATTGGAGGTTGTTGCTCCCATGTGGCGTGGTCGATAAATTAGACATGTCGGAAGTAGTTTTTACTTTTTAAATGAATAAAGTTCTTTACTTTCAGTCCAGTCAGAAAGAATTGAGGCTGAAATACACATTTAAAATGAAACAGTTATGTTTGACGTTAACATGCTGACTTTCAGCTTTAAGGATGTTTTGTGAGTGTTCGCATACACATGAGGTGAGCAGTGAGCACGCATAGCCCTATTTTAGCCCCCCAATTTTAGGACAATCCAGCAGGACAATGTTCAGAATCGTAAGGAAAACATTTTAAGTTATGCTATTTCTAGGATATTTTAGGAAAGTTAATGTTACGTCTTTTGCAATCAAGGTTGATTATTCTTACTGTTTGACTAATTTTGCAACCCACTGTTTTGATATACATTCCTTTAATGTGCTGAAAACTAGAGGTCATAATGAATGACAAATTAGGGTATATTTTCATGTAGTGTGATAATCTTTTTTGGCTCTTATCAGCTGTCTCTCTGTAAATAAGTACGGGTGAATTTGACTTGCGTAGTTATTTTTGTTGGTAAAATGTTGATGATGTTGTCTACAGTGTCCGTCGGTTGCTGCGGCGAGAGTGGAGAGTATTATGTCGCAATTTGTGTTTCCTGGATCTGGTGCAACATTTGCAATAAGGAGCACTGCAGCTACAGTTACACATTAACCTAATCACTTTTTCATGAAGCTATTTCACACTTTAACCACAGATTTTACACCAGTGGGATCCCACAGAACTTTGGAACAGAGTTACATTCAGGGATTAGATTTAAATGGGCTGAGCAGGATGGCAATAGGAAGAGTGGCTCACATGAGACCACATTACCACCAGTGAGAACCACTCAATCTGTCACCAAACCCACTTTGTATTATCTTGCCTGTAATCAAAAACCACGGCACCATGCCGGAAATCTCTGTGCCATAATAGTAAACAACTCAATGCCAGTTGATGATAACATATTTTCCAAGCAAAAAAACCCCTAGTTTTACAATGTATCCCCTCACAGATTAACAGCTTTTCAAATGTTGTTTCATTGATCGCCTTTACATCAAAGAGTCCAGGTTGTTGAGAAATATACAGGAAAAGGAAATTAGAGAATGTGTTTACGTACAGTGTAATAACATGATTATAACATGCGTTAACGCACAGTTGGTGAGTAATAAGGAAAGCGAATGTGCCTCCTTGATGTAAAAGCATATATATCCACCTTCAGTCTGCCGTCCTCCATCACACAGTCTGATCTGTGATGAAGCCCAACCTCCTCTTAAATTCAAGTGCCATTGAGTGTCTCAAAGTGTGGAGCAGCAGGGGTGCACATTTTGATATATTTTGGGTGTAGTGGCGAGTCATCTAAAGGTTTGTGGGTCTGGAGTGAGTGAGCACAAACCTTACATAACACTAAAATAGTTACTTTGGAAACTAGGACAGGTTATGCATCATCGTTTGTGTTGATGTAACAAGTTTGAAGCTCAAAGTAAATTGTTATTCATCTCTCGTGTCTTTCAGTCTGTCACCCATTGTTCTTTTTCCACTATTATCATCTTTTTCTCTCTTTAAGCAAGCCTGATGGACTTGGTCATAAGTTCAGCCTCTCTAGTCTTCATACTTAACAAGAGAAGTATATCATTCCAAACTATCATATTTGAGACTGATGAACTTAGGCCAACAACAATAACGGAAACCTTTTTCAGGAATTAGTTGGTGTCACGCTAGTTTGATAGCATTTGTCCAACCAACCAAACAACCTGACTTACACTAATGTACAGTATACTACACTGTAGCATATTAACTCAATTAAACAGTATATGTTACGGCCACGACTCCCTAAGGATCTATTAATACGTCATGTGAAGGCACGAGATCGCCTCTTGAAACCTTAACCTAACTCTTATCGATATTACCATCTTGTAATGAAATGGAGTCAAACAAAAACAGAATACCGGTACATCCAAGTTTTCAGCACACGGTGAAGATAATTCAGTCTCCTAGCTTGTAAACATTACTGCCCACAGAACACTTGCTAACGTTGTACCATATTGAAAACAGGTGCCATGATAACCAAATACATTTTTCAATACAGACACGCGTCATCAGTCATGACCCCATTTTCTTGATGGCTTTCGGAGAAATATTGTTAAATAATAATTATAGAAAAGACGTTACCTTTTCTGTGGCGGCTAGCTCCATGCTAGCATCCACTTGTAAGGTCAGGTTTTATCCATTTATAATACTGTAACTTTTGCCAAAATGCTGCCAGACTTCACTTAACAGCAGTCATTGCCACTTTGACAGTGTGTGTTAAGGTTGCTTTTGTGCAAAATACAGCCATTTCTGCAAAGACGAGAACTTCCTGACTATCAAATATGTCCATATCTCCATTTCCAACATTAACTCTTGGTGCTGGCTCCAAGGTGGAGACAATGTCTATTCCTGGCCTCTGCTATCAGCCTCGACCATACTGCTATCAGGGAGTGTCGGATGAAGAGAGGAGAAGACAGTGGGAAGGCGAGAGGGTGAAACAGAAAACACTTAAAATAGGGAGAGAGATGGCGAGAGAGGGGTGTAGATGCATACACAGACAGAAAGACAAAATGATGCTATCATGCCTAGCCGTTTGAGGAAGAGATTAGGAATCGGGCATGCTGATGGGCCACCTAAAATACCCAGTGTGATGAGGGAAGTGGCTTAGATGGTCTCCGTTTGTCAGCACAAGGTCATAACCCATATTGAAGGTCGATTCATCGCCCAACTGATCAAGTGCACCTCAGGGAGGTGGGAGGGCACAGGTGGTGGCTGCTGACTTACTCTTTGAGATAGCCGTTATTAAGTAATTGGCTGTAATTGCACTGCTGATATGAATCTGTTCTCTCTCTCACACTTTTAGATAAAACCTATAGAGTCAGAGTTTACACTGCAGATACAAAATAAATAAAATTGTACTCATGGGTGCTGGTCTGGGACAGCTCAGATACAGCTGTCAAAGCCTTCCTGCCTCCCTGCAGTGTGTGGATTTCCCCCGTTTCCCCCTTGCAGATAGTAAAGTGAAGATAAAACCTCTCTATCTCAGATTGCCTCAATGTGTTGTCTTGCACAGCAGTGCGAATGCCTTCCATCTAATAGATCACTTTCTGAACGAAGTCAAATCCTACCATGTCATTTTTCCTCACATCTGACACGCTCACCACAGCTGGCAGCTCTGGTTTCCACGATCTCACATGCTGTGTGCAAAATAATGATTTTTTTTTAGTTTAGTTTAGAAGGATCTCTGCACAAAACTAAAGCTAGATCCTGATACTGTATGTTTTTAGCCATACAATTACGAAACACAAAGTGTCTTAATTGTTTCTATTTTATGTGTGTGTATTATTTTAATAGTCACTAGGTTCCACAGAGAAATCCCTTGTTGGTCATCACTCATTGCCATAGCCAACCCATTCTGTCCACCAGCTTTAAGGAGGATTTCTCACTTACACTGGGTTTTTTCATTTCCCGTTTCCCCCTTTTTGTTTGTTTTTTCATTTTGGGGGTTCTGCCGAGCAGCTGTTGGAAAAGTTGCAGAGTTCTCTTGTTTCGTTATTTATGTAATTTGCTGTAATGACTATTTGAGCAGCCTGTGATGCCAGCAACTTCCAGCAGGATGAGACATGTTGAGCCATATGGCCACACTGCCATCCCTGTCACTGTCAGACCTTTATTGTGTCCACCATGTGTGTGTGTGTGTGTGTGTGTGTGTGTGTGTGTGTGTGTGTGTGTGTGTGTGTGTGTGTGTGTGAATGGGTGTTTTTTCACAAAATGTTTCACCCATGTATTGTTTTGAGGACATCATTTTGGATTGTGGTGTGCATATATCATGCTAACGTGATCGCATGAAACTGTATTTCAGCATTCCAAGACACTCGAGACAACCAGATTAATACATTTTTATTGTTAATTAATGAGCACTAAAATACACATTTTGAGTGGAATCTACCTGAGCTGAGCAGTTGTCAGTATTGAAATTGTAGAAGAAAGGACCATCGAACATGTTCTTTATTGAACATTGAGTCGGCTAAATGTGCCCGATCTTGAATATGATATGGGACCAATATTACCAAGGAACATGCATACACATAGTAAAGACCGTCTACTATGTAATTTTCAAAGTAAAAGTTCAGTGCCGGTCACTATTTTGTTGAAATGAGGTACTATAATAATCCATAATGCAAATTGAACACAATGTGTATATACAGTATATCAATATGTAAACCATTTTTTAAACTTGATAATTGATTTTGTACCAGCGGCTTCACAAAATTCAATAGCTTAAAATTTTGAATTATAGATATTCATCTTTTGTCTCAAAGAGAACTGTAGGGACGAATAAAGCCACCCTAAAGCTGATGTTGTACCACAGGTCTTACACTATGGCTCATGCACATAATATAATGCAAGGGGATGGGAGTATGTGGAAGTCGGGGGTCATTTAAAAAAAATAAAAAAACGTTAAAAGACTTTTTACTGTATGTTATGTTGTAAGCCTTAAGAAAGCACTCTTATTTGGTATTTATTACATTAAGTGAACAGGAAAGCCCGCAGTAATTGCTGATGCAGGGGTTTTGTTTGGGGGTTTTTTTGTTTGCGATTTTTTTTGTTTCCTGAACAGTCCCTTAAACCACGGGGCGTCCCTTGGCAATCAAGTTCAACCACCTGTCTCAGTGGCGGAGGGCTTGGACAGTTTGTTTACTTTCAGTACTATATGCTTGATTTGACTGTAATTCTAATTCCCTATAAATGCACAATATTATAAAAATATGACCGGTCACCCTAAGGTTGTAGCCTGATTATTGATCAAGGGCAATTCAAAATTAGTTTTTTTTAAATGATAGGAGGTGAGAAGGGAATTCTACTGCCACTGGCTAGAAAGTCAGTGAGAGGGACAACACAACTGGGATTGATTGGTATTTGTAAGCATGACGGCAGTGACAGATGGTAAAATGCAAGGCTTGCTTTGAACAGAGATGGGGGAGAGTGAGAGTGAGGTAAGAACAGAGAGAGAGAGAGGGGGATATGAAAGAAAGGAGAGAAGGTTCGAAGGAGGGGTTGTGGGAATCATCGCTACGTCACCTTGTACACCAAAATAGCTCCGATGTTGCCGACCACTGTCAGGGAAGACTCCAGTGAGATGTCCCTTACTGTACCCTGCAGATGCTCATAAATAGAACGAATTAGTAGCATGCCGGAAATGTAATGGTCCATTTTTCTATGTTTATATTTGGACCTGTAGAATTTCATAAAGAAGAATTATGGACTTGTATTGTGTCACTGGACGGCTCAGCAGCAACTAGCTAAAGAAAAATGTATTGTCTACACCCAGGCAGCAGCTATAAATAACAATTTCAGTGCAGCAGGAAAAATGGCTGGTCAGACTCAGTTGTCAAAGCCAATACAATCCCTCCCCCACTCCTCATATTACTTCACCTCTGAGTCTTGTGATGCTTCCTGTGCTTCAATCACTAACTGGGAAATATTTCTTTCTCTAGTTCAATTTAAACAACACTACTTTCTTATTTTTGTTTTTACCTGATTTGGCTCACCTCCTGTAATTCTCCCTCTTATGTAGTTCCAGCACCCTCAGCTTATTGACTGATGGGCAAATGAAGGGACTGTTCTTTTGTCAAACTTGTGGCAACTGTAACAGGAGCTATAGCTGCTGTAAGTTTAGATTCTCCTTTCAGCCTGTGCAGTCGCCATCCCTCTTTTTGCCGGCTGCAACTTCGACAAGCCAGATGGTTCTATTATGTCACTCTGTCAAAAGTCCAAGAAAACTGTTCGGCGACACAGTCACCTAGCCCCCAGCTCTCAGCACCCAGTTTGACACTCAATGTCAGCGGATCCCAGGTAACTTGAGGGCTTTTCTTAGCTCTCACATTAAATACTAACCACAGAACACCTGATAAGTGTTGATAATCGGTCGGAAAAAAAACGTGGTGTTGGAATGTAGTGTTTGTAGTGTAGCTTTTCCGGTTTACTTCAGACAAGTCCAGGCAAGAAAAATATAATATGTGTGCTTTACGCTGTTGTAAAACTTTCTTCTTGAGTTTTGTTTCTTTAATTGAGGTTTGTCATTGAGCTTACAGGGATATTTTACGTCTTAGCAAATGCCGCTAAACAGGTGTCACTCTAAAGTCCTCACGTGGGCAGTGTGTCAGCAGAGCTCTATAGACTAATTGCAGATTTCCTGCTAGGGGACCTATTTTTTGGAATGCTTTTAAAGTTTCACAGTTGGGCGGCAGCTGTCAAGTCAGAAGGTGCCTTTTGACATGTATGTTTCTCTGTGCCCCTAATATCGCGTGTTACGCTCTCCTAATGGTTGAAACAAGATCACCTAGCTACCATGTGTGTGTGTGTGAGAGAGAAATGAAAGAAAAAACGTTTCTCCAGCGGAGCTCTCTCAGGGTTTAGTTTCATGTCTATGGGTCTAAACGTGTGTTTGCGTGTGACTCGGGCAGTGACTTCATGTCCGACATGTAAACGTTAGGCACGTAAAATAGGTTTATTGGACAGTGATAGGCCAAGGCCGGGAACATGCGGTTTTAGTCACCTCACAAACTTAAGTTTACCTTTTCATGCTACTTCGTAAAACCCTGTGACTGATCCCGGCCATAAATCTGACCATTTTACAAGCATCATCAGAGATACAGGGTATGAATCACGCCACGCCACCGTTATGGTGGTCATGAGAGGCCAGACCATGTGTCTCTGTGGCCTGGATACCTCACCCATTGCAAGGGCGCCGTAAATCAGGAACCACCCCCGTTTGCATCTGTGCCAAATGCGGAGCAAGGCAAGCTGACCCTGCGTCCTCACCCAGACCTCGCCCCATGAAACCATCTCTTGTGGCATGATGGTGGCTATGTGTCTGATTTGTTGAAAAGTTAAATTAAGGCTCTGGAATGTCAGTAACTGTTTTCGCCTTAACGGGAAGCATGGTCTCCGCTTGATTTGTGTCTTGAGTCTGACGTTCATGTGTAATTGTATGCATAACTCTCTCTCTCTCGCCTGTGAATTTGTTATCTTCAATGAGCACTCTGTCTGTATGTAAGATTGAGCAAATGATGTATTATGTAAAAGGAAAAAAAAATATCTCTTAATATCTCCCTCTTTTCATTTCAAAGGTGAGTTACCAAAGTAACATTATAATATGAGTCACAGTATGCAAATGTAAGCATCGTGACTCCCATTCTATCAGGCTGAATAGGAACGGCTGTTCAAAATACATACAGTGCTCTCATAGAGAAGGCTGATACATTCCTATCAGACCTCCCGGGGACTGTTATAGCAATATGTGGCACCACCTAGTGGGCCATGGAACACGTGTTTTGTAAGACACCTGTGCCGTGTGCCTGCTTTTTTCCCCTCTTCCCATGATCATAAACTATGTCCTATCCTACCACACAGTGGCAGGAAACAGCAGACTTGATAAACAATAGAAAATATTAGACCAAACATTTTTTTGTGAAATCAACAAGGAGTTGAAAGGTTTTAGATAAACACCAGTGAGCTTGTTTCCAGTTGTAGTGTAGAATTAAAAAAGTCCTACACTCGCTCACCAACACTTACATGCATGTACAGCTGTTCATCAAAGGAGGACGATTTTATAATGTCAAACCACTTCAGCTCCAAAAGTTAAATTTAATCTAAAAAACGAATTTAATGAATAACTAAAATACACATGACAAAACAGCGTGATTATCATGCATTGCGCAGTAACAGTATTCATTATTTAGTATGCCTGTTGGATCTCTGCTCTAGTGAGATAACTTACTGGTCTCAACTTGAAATGTAGTTATGAAATGATTAACCTGGCACACATAATTATATATATAGTATATATATTATAATCATATATTGGACATAGAAGGGCCTACATTTTAATTATTTTTACATCAGTATTAATACTGGACAGACCGTGTGGTAATATCTGTGAGCCCTCGTAAAAAAGTACCTCTCTGGATTAGGGTTATGGATTATCTGTATGGCAGCATATGTTGTTTTTGTTATTGATGTAACCCTACTCCTTTCTCAATGTTGGAATTAGTTCACTGCATTAGTGGCCAAAGAAATAATAATAATAATGATAGTAATAATATATATTCAGGTAACATCCCTTTAGATTATCTAATGGCACGTAAGGTATTGGCACAGGATAAAAAAACGTCTTGTTCTCTCTTTGCCGTGTGGGTGTAATGCTAACAGATGGAGTGACTGTAAATCTGTCAGGGTGATACCTCTGTTGGAGTTCAATGCATGTGTGATTATGTAAAGCACTCATTTACAGTTGCTAAAAATCTATGGATGGAGGCAGAAATGAAAAATGATTTATACAGTAGATGACATTGTTGGTGTACATGTATTTTGTTGTAAGGTATTTTGTTTTATGGGATACCTGTCTGTGTACTTTTTACTTTTGACTGCAAGAGACTGCAACAGTTCTGAGTAATTTTTAATAACGTTGCTTTGTGAACAAGAGTACATGCTATAAAATAACGAAAAAGGTAATGAAAGGAAAAGAATTACATTAAATTGCATTTTTATTTTGTTGTCATCTTTAACTGAGCTGTGATAGAACATGAAAGTGAAATCCAAACAGCCCTTTTATGAAATGGTATATTAAAAAGAGAAAAGGGAATTACAAATGTATGCAACATGTTACATTATTATATTTTTGTAATTGTATTATATGAAAGTGGAAATATATATATTTTTGTTTTTATACACATAAAAAGGAGAAAATCTTTTCACTGTAGAAAGAACATTTAATGTGCTTCATTTATTCACGTTGTGCTTCAGTACAGGACAAATAACACAGAACGGTTTAGAATAGCAGCTACTCTGGTTGTTGTGTGTTTCACGCTTTCCTACTCCCTCAGGCAGCATCCTAAAGAGAAAGCTGAAATAAGAGAAGACTTCTTCCAGTCAAACCAAAACGACTCTGCATATATTCATTTCATTGCATGGTCGTTAGAAATGTGGTGGTACAAAAATATTTGAATGCCAATTTCGTACTTTATCTTCCTAACTATTTTATAGCATCGGCTAAATGTGTAGCATTTGATATTTAAAATAATTTACCTGTTGAAGGACAAACATTTCTGTGAACATAAGAATCTTGTTTAGTCATTCATATAAAAGAGTCAACTGTTGGCTTAAATATGCTTAAGATATACCTTTTTTGGTATTTGCATACATCAAATTTGTTAAATGTTCAAAGGAAAAACTTCTGCATACCTTCTGGTAACTAGCCCTTTTTTTGGCTTTTGCTCGAAAATACTATACCCATACTCAAAGGGGCCTTACTCTCTAACTACAAGGTCTATTTGAATAATTTCAATTGATACATAACACTCAGGTGGTGAGCTTTGGTGAGAGGTGTACATATTGTGTATATGTTACTGGTTAATAGCAAATGAAGATGGAACACAGCTCCACTTTGAAAATGTCAGGTTTGCATGGTGAAAAAGCACTATTATTGATAATACTATATTAAATGAGGCTCAGTAAAGCCTACAAACCACCCAGCATCATAGCAAACAATGGCAGTAGTCATACAAAAAAAGAATTTGTGTGAATAGAGTGAAGTAGACCAGAGCAAGAGAGATAAACGTACGAGAGGTCACGAAAGGTCGTCATTTGGGAAACAGCTTCTCTAGCTGTTCCATTGTACTTTTACAACCTAAATAACTATATATTTAACTTCCTTTATCCTTGTACATGCACAATCTATCACATACAGCAGTCTGGCATCATTTTTGAGAGCTAGAATCCTCTCCAAAGCCTCCCGGGGCCGACGACCTACGGCTCCATGCGCTATTGCGTGTGTGTGCCCATTTCTCAGCCTGTGGTTGGTCAATCTCATACTATGACACGCCTTAGGATCTAGCCAATGCAGTGGTGGCAACGTGGTTTTGATTGACAGGATAGTTTTCCGTAAAATTGAGATACGCGCGGGCGAAGCATGCGTCAAATCCGAATTGACAAAATTTGAAACGTGCTTCCCCAGCATTGTTTGACCCCCCTTTCTTCAGGAAACAGTTCTATTAGACAGTAAACAGATAGAAGAAGTCGATTTCACCGGTAAAAATTTATAACGGACACTTTTTCTTCATGATTCATCTCATAGTGAGTGAAATTTCAGAATTCTTCTGCGGGGTGAATGGCTGAGTTTTGTCTGCTTGTTTGCTGGTAACTTTTGAACCCTTTGACGGAGAGTAAATCCGAAGTTATCGGTAGAATCCGTGTCGAATGCTAATACGGTTTAATAGCATCTTTGAGCATGGTAGCTTATAGCTTCGTGTTCGGAGCATATTTCACAGTGCGTATCTCACCGGGTGAAGCCGAAAATAACGCGATATTTTGGTAGCTGTTCTGGTAGGTTCTGTTAGATCGTGTTTAATTGTGTTTTCAGTGTGTAAAATGTTACACATGGTTCTGTTCATCAGAAGTTCTTCGTTAAAACGGTATGCAACATGTTTGTAGGATTATTATATTTGTTTCTGAAAATTGCTTTGTGCGGTACCGCTCGGTACCAGTAGTGCCCCAAATGACAGGTTAACTTGGGTAAAGTGGTAGCTCACATTACACCTCTCATTTCATGTTCTTCAAGTTAATACATTTCACACTTTCTTTTTATTGTAGTTGTTTAAACCTATGAAGAGTAATGCCAGTATATCTTGATGAATTCATTTATCTGGTGACTCTTCTACTTTACATTTTCCCTTTTGGAATAGTTGGTGATCTGTTTTTACAAAGTACAGAAGAAGCCACTTGTACAATTAAACACTTTTACAGAGCTACACAATCCACTGCTGAAAGCCTTATTCTTATCTAGTTCGCTGTGTGAGTGTGGACATAACATTATGTTCTTTGTCCGTCGACCACCAGGCACCCGCAGAAAAAATTTAAATCTCTGCCAGGAAAAGAGTCTATCAAAACTATTACCTCACAAACTAAATGGGCTATATTTGTTAGTGGCATATTGTTTGGTGTTCTTTAAAGAAAATGCAATTCATACAGCTTTGAGAGGAGGGATTTTATTTAATATGTTACGAGAAAAAATTGGATGTGTTAGTATATTAATAGTAGTTTTGGTGTTAGTGTTTTCTGCTACTTTGAACCAGACTGACGACTCTAAATTAATCTTTATGTGGACCAAACAGCAGCCGCTTCAGGATTGCACAGCAAGGCCTCCTTCGTAAATACTTTCTGTGTTGGTCTACCCCCGTCCTCACTCACTCACATGCACAGACACACACACACACACACGCACACACACACACACACACACACACACACACACACACACACACACACACACACACACACACACACACGCACAGACACACACACATTCTGACCACTTGTGACTTCTCATCACATGCTCCTGCTGCTTGTCCAGCAGTCAGTAACACAGGGGAGCAGCGTCACTCGCATAGGGTGAAGACCACTAGATGTGATGTTATGCTAATGTACATGTGCCAGCATAGTCGTCATGTTAGTGGGTAGAGACTTATACGTCAGTCTCAGACAGAGGTCAGGTTGCAGACAAGCAGTTCAGAGTTTAGTGTCAGAGGTGTAGCTTGGACCTCCGCTGCCTGTCTTGTCAAGGTTGGTGTGTTTCTGCAATACGTCCAGGTGTCTTTTCAGTATAAGCCTGTTATAGTATGGTGCATGAGGTGATAAGTCTTGTCAGCTGCACTGAGTTGGGCAGTCGGCATTGAGGCACGATTTATAGCTGTCTTTAGAGCTGCGGTATGTTTGGACATCGTGGAATATTTTTGTTGGATGTTTCAGTGGACTCGGTTGAGGGCTATTCTGTAGCTGGACTGGACTGAATCCTTCTTCTAATTTGTTACTTCCTCCAATGAGGCTGTGTGAACGGATTGGGCCCATGTGGCGTTTTGTTATGACTACGGAGCTGCCTCTGATCTTTGTGAAAGTGCATGTGTCTTTTCTTTTACTTTGCGAGGACAATGTGGCTTAGAATTAGACTTTCAAAACAGAGTAGATTTGTTTTTCAAAGTTGTTCTGATAAAATATACATATTTAATGCAGTTTGCTCATCATAACTTATATTGTGTTGGTAGGCGGCAGGGCAAACATTTGTTGAGAGGTGCACTAACCTTTCAGATTAGTTGAAATATTTTGCAATATTTAAGCATGTTTAGTTTTAAAGTTGATATTGATGTCAGCTGTCTATAATTCAGATAATTTCCTTTTTTCGCAAACTGAATGATGCAGCAGTGGGTCACGTCTGTAGTAAATGACCAGTAAATTGTTGCCGATAAATGTTCACATTTAATTGTTACCTTTTGTCGGTTGATTGAGGCGTCTGGCCTCAAGAGCAGACGGGCGTTAAAAGTCATTTCAAATATAGCGGCCATTTCTGCATGATATTTGATGATTTGCTTAAATTGAAAATACATTTCTAGGGTTGTTTTTAACAAATTGATCAGTAGACCTGCACTGGACGGGAAGCCTACGCATTATCACTTTAATTCAGTGTAATATGTACACTTTTCCATGTTCATGTAGTGGATACTTGGTCAAAGTAAGAAAACAAAGTCTGGACAGGCAGAATTACCAGAATGGGTAAATAAAATGGGACAAACCAGAAAGAATAAAATGTCACTCAGGTCAAATGGCCAGAAAAGATAGATATATCTATAGATAAGCTCACTTGATTTAACTTATAGTGTTTATCTTTATAAGCCTCATGTAGGTTAAAGCATTGTGAGCTGAGAAAGTACACCACGAATTATGCTACTCCGTACTTTAACATGTATGTCGCACATTCACTACAATGATACAGATATTGCATATGTTTGAAGCTGATGCTGTTCTTCATGCATTGCGTACTTTCTTGCTTTTAAAATTGTGAAACAAAACAGAAATTTGTTTATGTGCAGGAGTATTTAAATAACCACATGAAGCTATTCTTAAGACTATGACATGGCTTTGACTGTGAGAGGCTTTTTAGGCTGTCAGGGGTTCATTCCCGAAGAGCAGCAGGAGCACATGAAGAACAGACTGGGGTGTTATTTAAAAAAACATGGAAGGGTCAAGAAATCACAGCCAATAATGAGATCTGTATATTATATTCTGATCTCATACATAATGTTATGAAAATGTGGCCACCGTTTTCAATAACAATACAGTTGTGCACACTTACATTAAAGAGTTTCTAAAAATACTTCTAAGATGTATTTTATGTAATTTAAATTATATGTCTCTGAAATTTGTTTTCTTCCTCATAAAACTGACTTCATCACTACAGATAGATCTCATTCTTCAATACATTTTTTTTTTGCAACTGAAAGCCTAATGTCAGCTCTGGTCCTCAGCATTAGATAAATTAGCAAATATTCTTGAAAGTAAACTGTCTGGGTTGCTCAACATTTGTTATGTTTTCTTAAGCCGTTTGTGTTTAAGTTCATGATAAAAAACAGTAGATGATCCATACATAACATCTGCCCAAATACAGAGACCAAACAATGCTCTTGACTTAGCAGATT
The DNA here is from genome assembly GCA_032191485.1 of Leptoclinus maculatus. NCBI lineage: Eukaryota > Metazoa > Chordata > Actinopteri > Perciformes > Stichaeidae > Leptoclinus > Leptoclinus maculatus. The sequence goes on from JAVDOI010000009.1 coordinate 10,691,578, forward strand.
TTGTTAAGTTTTGCCCAATTTCTGAATCACTTGAGTTTATCAATTTGTCATTAACCAGAAAAAGCATCTAATTTATTATTATTATTATATACATTAGAGGTACTACACATATTTAGCTAATCTCTCTGGTACTCTGGTGCATTATAACTTTTTTTAACATGTTTTTAGATTTTATTATAAATGAATGCAAATAACAAAAGGTAGATATTCCACGGCAGTTGTAATAGGAATGTGTCGAGGCGGTGCGGCTGTGTCCACTATTGCAAAATAAGATCATTAAATCAACACTGTGATACTGTTGATTTTCCTTATAATTTTATTTACAAGTTTTTCTCTCTGGCCATCCACCTTGACACCTATTGTCTCTTTCTTCATCACAAAATTGGTCTAAAGTGTCTATCTAGCACATTGTGCCGGTAGCCCAAGAGTCCATATTAGTCTATTAAGGACAGTGTGCGTCGGGGGGACAGAGAGCAGTATTTATAGCTCTGAGTCATAAGATGGAATGGCATAAGTATATCTCTCCATCAGCATGCTTGCTCTCTTGTGTACAATCGACAGTGAAACTAATAACTGTCAACTGTCCAAAAGTGAGTCAGTTATCATAATTACACGTGTCACTCCTTAGACTGTGGTATGTTATTTTAATATAGGTCTGTTTTATGTTTTTGTTATTGTATGTATCGCAAATACATCAAACTTAAACTCGATAAAAACACCCATGTGGTTCTTTAACTTAATGCACTTTTTGCACTTTAATGCACTTTCACATATTTTTGCCAGCTTTTTCTAATAGTAAATAATAATACAACTTTTTGTTTAAAAGTTTTCTGGACAAAGTTACAAAATGCTTAACAGGAAGAAATGCAAATTTAGCAATCAGATTTTTAGTCTAAAAATTGTCTATAAGATGTTTGTTCGAAAACAGCAACGTTAGTACTTGAAATAGCATTTTAATGTATTTTTTTAGCATTCAGCTTTTATATCAGGAACACTTTTAGTGACTGAAGCTGCTCTAAATTAAGTTTTTAATAAAATGTGTATTATTATACCAATTTCACACATGGTAGATTATGTAATCTACCATGTGTGAAATTGGTGGAGCAACAATAATGAATGTGATAATAACTAATAATGAATGTGAACTTATATGGTTTTAAAAAAAAATATATATATATATATAACAGCAGCTTAGTGGATTTAATATCCACTGTTTTGCTAAAATATGAAGATTTTTATACTTTTTATTTTGTCCCGTTAGTTTTGAGTTTTGTTGAGTTTTCATTTTCAATACCAGGGGTTTGATTTCAGGACCATATATCGACATCAGGGTACTTTATAGCTCATTATAGCCAGAGTATAAATTATGGTTGTTATATGATGAATTTATGAAGTGGCAATGTAATTGCAAAACCACATAACAATACATAAGCCAGTAGGAAGACAGGCTTTGGAAGCGATACTCCTCTGCAAGATTCAGTTGCATAAATTCATATTTTAAAATGTCTCTTCTTCTTCCCCCATATTTAAAAAGGACAACCACAACCCGTTTTATTATAATCCTTTTCTCGTCATGTGCAGTACAACCTTTTAAGAAGAATCTGGCTTGTCACCTTTTAGCAGGGTTGGTAGGAGGACTTTCTAGATAGGGCACTGTCAGGTGCTTAACATAGATGATGTGATGAATAGTTAAGTAGACTAAGTTTAGACAGCTCGTGAGAACATTCATCAGAAAAGGACAGGCCAGTCAAACATGGTCACAGCACCAGTTGGTGATGTGGTTCTAAGTGATGCTATTAACAGTTTGGGTTGTAAGAACCTGGTGTACGGAGCAGTGTAGCAGTAGGAAAATGGGCGCTTCAGCAGCTAACCTATTGATATCTGAACCGTGCTTTATACAGCTGTCCCTCTTCTACTTCAACTAACTCGCTCTTTATCCGAGAAATTAAAATGATGTTGCAGCACCCGGTCCATGGTAGATGCGCTGTGACCTCTCTGTGGAAGGTGAAATCCATCATTTTCTATATGTTGGTTAGAATTCATTGAAACAATGTATGAACTACGTTTGTTATAGTGATAAAAACGCACAATGAAAGTAGCAAGAGCTGTTGATTGCAACATGAAAGTTACTTCCTGCTTACGTTTATATTGCTTTATTTGTAATGCAAATGAAATTGGTCGAAGGAGGCTGCCGTCTACTTATCTCTACGGTCTTAGAGAAGAACTTCAAGAGGAATTGTCTCTTTCGGAGTTCACGTACCTCGTAGGGGATTTTACTCGTCAGTAATCTGGACAATCATATCTGAAACCAGGAGACAGACAGAAGTTGAGAATCCTAAGATTTACAAATTTTGGTTGATCAAAACTTACCAGTTCATGAGTACAGAAAAGACACCATGGAATTATAAAATATGAGATATTCTGGGCACATTGTTCTGCACCCCAGCTGACATAACCATCTTTCCTACTGTCGTCAGCCACACAATGTAAAGAAAATACCTTTGCTAGCCATTGTTAGGTGAGAGAACAGAAACAGTCTGTGTAATACCTCTTGGCACTGATTATTTCCTTTGGTTTATCCTAAACCCAGCCACACTGACAGCCAGCTGTTGGCTGTGCAACTTCATCCCGTCTGCTGGTTGATTCGCCTTATTAGCTGTGGGGAACACAATTGTGTGAATATGGGGAACTGAGACTTTCTAACAGTTAATGCCAATAAGAAAAGGAAATCAGTGGACTAATAGGTAAATGTCATTTTGTAGTTCTATGATCAAAACTGCGCAAAAGTGGTCCTTGTTTGGTAGTTTTGTAATAGTATACACTATCTGCATTAAGCATAATCACTAGCCACAGTTGTGACATTAGCAGTCAATAATGGCAGTGAAGTGGTGTGATGATTGAAAACAGTGTGAACTTAACTGAAAGCAAAACACTGTTTTTTTGTGTTGGATATTAAGATTAATTAAGAGCCCTAGACGTTTTTTTGGCTTATTCTCGAAAATACTATACCCATACTCAAAGGGGCCTTACTCTCTAACTACAAGGTCTATTTGAAAATGTTCAATGGATTTATAACACTGAGGAGGGTTTGCTCATATGAATTGTATACATATTGTGTATATGTTACTGGTTAATAGCTGATGAAGATGGAACACAGCTCCACTTTGAAAAATGTCAAATTCGTATGGTGAAAAAGCATAAGCTAAATATTAAATGAGGCTCAGTGAAGCCTATAAACCACACACAATCATAGAAAACGACAGCATTAGTCACCCACAAAAGAATTGGAGTGAATAGAGTGAAGTAGGCCAGAGTTAGAGACATAAACGTTATGAGAGGTCACGAGATTGGCTTATTCTCGAAAATACTATACCCATACTCAAAGGGGCCTTACTCTCTAACTACAAGGTCTATTTGAAAATGTTCAATGGATTTATAACACTGAGGAGGGTTTGCTCATATGAATTGTGTACATATTGTGTATATGTTACTGGTTAATAGCTGATGAAGATGGAACACAGCTCCACTTTGAAAAATGTCAAATTCGTATGGTGAAAAAGCATAAGCTAAATATTAAATGAGGCTCAGTGAAGCCTATAAACCACACACAATCATAGAAAACGACAGCAGTAGTCACCCACAAAAGAATTGGAGTGAATAGAGTGAAGTAGGCCAGAGTTAGAGACATAAACGTTATGAGAGGTCACGAGAGGTCACGAGAGGTCGCCATGTGAGAAACAGCCTCTCCAGCTGTTCCATTGTACTTTTATAAGCTAAATAACTATATATTTAACTTCCTTTATCCTTGTACATGCACAATCTATCACATACAGCAGTTAGAAATCATTTTGGAGAGCTAGAACCGTCTCCAAAGCGTCTCGGGACCGCCGACCTACGGAAGAATTGCGCCATAGTGGTTGTGTATTGGGCCAGTGTAGAGCCCCTGATTGGTCGATTTCTTCATATGAAACGTCTATGCACGTGTCTGGATGTGGCCAATTGACTGGCGTCAACGGAATTTTCAGGAAGTCTTTAGTTTTCCGAAAAATGCCGATCTAAGCCCGAAGCTGCCTCGCTGGAATGTGGTCCCCCGAGCTCATTTGACCCCCCCCTTCCTTTTTTCACAACTTTATTAGACTGTAAACGGATGACAAAAGGCGAAACAGGAGTCTAAAAGGAGTTTGAGGACATCGTTTTATGATTTGGCTTTCTTCGGTACCAGTCGGCACCAGTCGGTACCAGTATCCCCCCCGTCGGGGGGCTCTCAGTTTAGAAAGGTTAAGACAAAATGTGCTGCTTTAGATAGCAGTAACATTTGAAATTGACATATTATTCACAATAATTACTATCCATTGCTCTTTGATGCCGGATTTCTCACCTAGTAACTGAAAATTGAAAACCACCCTCCACTACTTCACTTGAAGATATTATTAAGTGTATCTAATTCGTGTTTAAAATGTCTAATAGACAGTGCCTTCTCAATGCAACCACCCATACTTTCATATCCTGTTCAACCAGTAGTTATCTTGAAAAACAAATGTCTTTAACATTATTTTCTGAGTTCCGTAATACACATGCATGACTTTTGTTGCTGGCACCAAAATACCTCAATCCTATCGGCTCCTGCTGACATTGTCTCAGCATTCATGTCCCCTCCAGTTTACATTGGCTGGAGTCATGCAACTGGTTGCTGTATATCAAAGTTGAGTTGCAGACTCAGTCTGCTTTACACTATTTATAATGAGTGGAGACAAGCAACAGGATCTGATTGACCCTTCAGGAGCATGCTTGTCATCATATACACAAACATTAGTAGTTACCTTCTCAGCTATTCTGTGAGATCTAACAAGGTGAGTGGATTTGTCCTTTGAGATATGTGATGTTTATTTTTTGTTCCCCCCATAGCATCAGTACGGTGCCTTTGGACAGCGCCGATAAGAAGTGCCTCCAGGTAGGCGCAGGTGGTTTGCAGGCGGGGCATCAGCAGCAGAACCAGCAGTTCCTCCTGAGCCCAGCCAGCATCCAGCTCGCTCAGCTCCAGGCCCAGCTTACCCTCCATCGCCTGAAACTGGCTCAGGGTGGCAATTCAGCCACTGCTGCCACTGTTCTCAATCAGGTTCTTTCCAATGTCGCCATGTCCCAACCCCTGTTCAATCAGCTACGGAACACTATGGTTGGGAACCCTCAGGGTGCCTTCCCCACGGGAGTGCTAGGTTTTTCCTCTTCAAATTCAGCGTTGGGGGCCTTGGCTGGGGGGGGATTCAACCAAAACCCAGGGAATGTGAGAGTGAACCACCCTGGTGGAGGGGGGGCAGTGGGCCAACAGAGTGCGGAGTATGGTAAAACGTCAGCGTCAACTTACACTTCTGATACTGACAGGCGTGTTCAGTACAACTTAGTTGGTGGGACATCTGGAGCGTCAGCCACAGCTGGTGATGGACAGTACACGGCGATTAACACTCAGGCAAAAAACATGAACAATGTTGGTTTTCAGAGAGATTTCTATGGGCGTGATGTGCTGGGACAACAATCTGGGTTTAGTGTCAATGAGCAGAACATGAATGTTTATAACTCCACTGGACATCAGGAGCAATGGAAAGGCCCCGCTAACTTGAGTCACACTGGAGGGGTGGATAGGGTTTCTAATGCTGCCAATGTGTGGACAGCAGCTGGGCAGCCAATTCGGTCCAGAACGGAACTGTATAACCCAGAGGAGCCAACCCCTGACCCCAAATTCAATCCCAGTAGTGGGATTTCCTCCTTTGCTTCAAGTGGCTCCCAGGGGTTTGGGGGCTACCAGCCGCTGCATGGAAATGAGGAAACCGTATCTTCAGGTACCAGGACACTTCAGCCCTACCAATTCAATGATTACCATGCTGTCACACCCAATCAACTGCCACACCAGTGTAGCATCTGTGACAAGAAGGTCTACAACCTTAAGGTGAGTGAACCGATCACTCAAAATATAAATGTAAATGTATGAGGAGTTGCTTGTTTTGTAAGCATACATGTAACTGTAATGCCTGAAACTATACAGAATGATTCACCTGCAAGTTTAACATTTTTCAGCTTACATCTTAATTGAAAATAGACAATGGAGAATTGAACAAATGAGCAAGAAGTCATTTGATGTTATCCAATCACTAAAATTGGTTAATGTCCTGGCTTTGGATTAGAAAATTGGCATTTCAGCCTGAGCATAGCTAATATACTGTAGCTAAATGTTTTGATTTAAGGGGCAGCCACGAACTAACCAATCCAAGATGTTGTCTCTTTAACTGCTCTCAGCCATGAGCTTATACACGGGGTATGTAAGAGCTACCATGGGAGGGCAAGCAGTGAGCTTCCAGTGTTTCCAAGCTGTCTGAGACTATGTTTGGATGGTGTGCGTGTGTGTTTTAGGACTGGGACCAGCACGTAAAGGGAAAACTACACCTGCAGAACCGTACCTTGTACACAAACGAAGGGTGAGTTATTTGCTACTCAAACATGTATTGAACAGAGTTGAAAGTAGGTCGTGATTGCAAAATGTTCTCTACCATATTGTTTTACTATTGACTGACAATTTGAGATGGTCACAAAGCTAGTGGCCTTACACGGGACATTTTGTTTTTAGTTCATTTTCAAACAATAATAGCTCAAAAACGTTACTTTTATAATTAACCTTGACCATAGTTGGATATTTTCCCCTCTCGCTTACCAGCTGTGTTACAGTATGTTTGTTTTAGTTTAAGCACTATGCTGATCAGTTCAGAGCAATATCTCTCGAGTGTTTGAAGCATTTTATTGAGCATTTCCTTGCTCTATATATACGGCTGTCTTGATGTTTCTATGAATATGAGCTCTGTCACTAGATATGAGCGAGCAAGGCAGGGGAGAGGCAGCTAAAATCAGCCTTCTCTGATTGTTGCAGCTCCTCGGTGGTATCGGCTGGAGCTGTTCACTACGCTGTCGGTAGGTCTTCTGATGGAGGTCTGAACCCCGGAGGGACGAACTCCATGGTCTACTCTGCTGCAAGTCAAGGTAAGGTAACCCATATGACACCACAACTGCCTCTGTTTGTTAGCAATGTTAGAGTGATGTTTATCTGATTGCCAGAATATGTGAGACAGCGTGATAGATGGAGGTCAGGCAGTATTTTTAGAATGACGTGAGGGCATGAGGCATCATGTTTTTACAACTTGATACAGTGTATTTTAATACATTGATGTATGTTGAATCCAAAATCCAAAATATGGTGGACCACAACACTAAGCCAAACCTTAATATGCAGTTGTTGTTGCACATATAACTGCAAATCCATGAAGCTGATGTCAAATGCTTTTCTACACAGAAACAAATTGACCACCAGTTTCCTATCATATCGACAGTATCTGTCCACCCTATATCTATATCGCTTTCTATATCACTTATCACTTATGTAATATAATTCCTTAAAGGCAAACCACCTGTGGTTGGTCGCAGGCAGCTTGAATGAGCCTTTTTGCACGTAACTCTTTGAGCAGCCTTAAGTTGGAGAGGTTGTCTCCTCACTCAGAGAACCGTTGTTTACCGGTACATATGTTACCTTTTGTTGATTCTTCTTTTAGTTCAGTGTTTAGAAAGGTTGGGGAACAGTAGCTGTAAATAAGAAGGACAATTTATGTCTTGTTTTGAGCTACCCAGGACACAACTGTTGTAGTAAGCCAGCACCATGGGCCAATGATGAGAAATCAAGCCATATTATTATAAGTATAGCAACAAAATGATGTCTTTAAAATTTAGAAATAAGCCTTTTGTGTCAACCCAGTGTTTTAAAATTCCATAATTATACAACACAAACAAAAAAAAAGAATAAAAAGAAAAATAACTAATAGTGATTTGAATTATTCCCTTTGTAAGTAATATTTATAACAATGCATGTCAACAAATAACTTTATCCCACACTTGGTCGACTGTATGCAGAGATTATTAAATCCGAATTTCAAATTGTTTCCACAGATGTATCTACAGGAGCCAATGCATCATACTTGCCAGTTGCAGCCATGAAGACTTATCCCACGTCAGATACAGGATTCGTCTCACACCAGCCAGAGTCAAAGGTCAGACAAATGTATGTTTTTTTTCTCAGGATTAATAGAGTTTTCCCTTGACATATAAATCAAATGTTGTGACCGGCTTTGAAGAATGCCAGTGAAAAGGACCAGCTGTCATCCTTCAACATGAACACGGCTATACCTTGATCATATCTTGTTTCATGGAAATTGATTGATGGTGATTAATGAATAATATTTGACTCTAATAATGACTGTTGCATTAATAGACTGGCCCAACAGCAGGCTTTGTCTGGGCTGGACAACTCTTTTTCCACTCTGTGTCATTAAAATGTTGGCTATAAAAGAAAGTGTTGAGACTTTTCTAATATCCTTATTTTACCAGTTAATTATTATTCAGCCCCTGGATACATTTGAAGCAGTAAAATGGGTTTATATGACAAAAAAAACTTTGAGGAAGTTGTTATATAGAAGGGGACATTTGTGAATTTGTATTCAAATATTATTCTTACTTTGGGATTATTCTATTGTTACTTACATTAACTGATTCATTGGCTCTATTTTAGGCAGGGTGACACACATTTCCCATTTGTAAATGCGTCCTACTGTAAAACTTTGTTAAGACCGGACACAACTCAGCAGTGTCTTGAATTGTTTGCTTTTAAAACAGAAACCGTTTCATGTTAACTAAAGCAGCTGTCCACATAAGCTCTGCACCGTCCAATGCTCACACTACAGCACACACGTACTGTTAAAAGCTAACTAAAGTGATTTTTTGCACAGAAAAAAACTTTCACTTCGACTTACACGTGTAACAAAGCTATCATGCAATCACTTTGACTGAATGTACGTCTTCTGGGTGCTGATGCAGGATTTTAATGGGCTGCTGATGGGCAGCTGCAGTGACGCTTGCATGGCATGACGTGGTAAAATGAAAAAAAATTAAAATGAGCATTAGTCCAGAAGGTTTTATCCATCTTGTATAGACAGAAGTTATTTAACAACTATAAAGACTATTCGTTTTTATGGATATTTATTTTAGTGCTAAGCCACACAGACTGTCAACTTACTCAAATGTAAAACTTGGATTACAGTGGAGGGTGCAAATATAGTACATTGTAAGAATGTGTCAGGGTACCAATAATGAAGAAAAGCTCTTGTTAATCTCATCACTTTGCCTTTGGCTACAATTAAATTTGAGTATTGTTAGGGAAAGATTTGTCACTGCTTGCTGCCCCACAGTCGGTTAGCCTGTCCAAAAAGTTATGCCTCCTGACTGGGGTTGAAAAACAGCAGCTGTTGATAGGCGTCCATCACGAAGGCAGGTGTCCTGAAAAGCAAAGTGCAGCAGATGATGAGCGAGGTGAAAATTAGCCCCAGCAAATCTATGGAAAGCCATCTCTAGTGCCCAGCACACAGCTTTCAACAGTCAGCGGAAATTATGTTATACACATACCTGCACACAGATATATACTGTACAGTGTACACACTGTCCATTGTGTATTTAGTTGCACTTCTTGAAACATACCATACCAACCTTTACAGAAAATGTTCAGGCCCTGTCCCAAAAGCTCTTTAATTAAGCCACATTATACAGTATACACACTATTCACACTATCATAAAAAATGCAGGATGCAGTTTTTCATTTGCATGACTAATATTTGATATTGATATTGATTCGATATAATATAACAAAAGAAAACCAAAAAGGTTTCACCAGCCAATGCAAAAACACGAAAAAAGGGAAAGGCCCTATCTAGAGCCATGTTTGGTTTGTCCGCTCAAGGCTACTGTAGAAACATGACAGTTGGCTCAGTGAAGAGGACCCGCTCCTTCAGTAAATATACATGGCTCATTCTAACGTTATATATGAATATATATATACATATATATATATATGTATATATATAAATAAAATGTTATGAATATAAGAATACAGACTTGTATGGTTGACGTGGGCTGATGCAGATTCTGAGTGAGGCCATGTTGTTTAACTTACATTCCTTCCACTGTAAAACCACTTCTTCCGTTTCAACAAACATGCGTGACTCTGCTGTTTTGTATCAGCCATTTGTTTTTTTTCTTCATTGCCAGGGGAGCCAATTTAACAGGAGCCTGAACTCAGTAACATGAAAGTCATACGCTTCATTGGTCGGTTATTGACAAAGAGTTTTATTATAGCAGTGGGAAAATATTTATAGGCTGTGCTACGTGAGCTAATGTTGGTTGCTATAAACACACACCTGTCGAAGCAGAACAGGTGGGGTTTTACTGGTTTTTAAGCCCTGCGTTGAACAGAGAGCACTCGCACAAATGCACACGCACCACCGCAAGCAATGATAATTTATTTTCGATGTATTAAGTTTTATTTATGTATGTTTGGATATGAAAGTCAAAATATACAAAAATTAGCACAACCAGTACGGAGAAGCTCACGCACGTGCATTAGCACATGCATTACAAGCATCTCTTTTGCATGCTTGCACATACAAAGCAGTCTTTAGTTTGGACTGCAGTTTTCCGCAGCCCAGCTGGAAGTAAAACAGTAGCTTTATGTGATAAGACAACTCAAACAGAGATAAACACAGGATTACAGCTAACTGCTGTGAAGAGCACAGACCTTAAGACCCCCTGGTCACACCCCAAAGGCAGTGGTGTAACGTTTCAGACTGGTGAGAGACGGGTAAAGCGATATGAAGGATAGGCGTGTTAAGGAACGTGGGGAGAAACTGTGAAACCAGACTGACTATCTCACCTCGATCCTCCAACATGGATCCTGCTTTGTACAAATAAACAAACATGTCCTGTGGAGAGGTTCCAGCTAATGATAGTCAGCACGTCAGTGAAAACAGGAAAGCACTCGGTGTGAAATGGTTGTTGTCCTTTACGTCATTTGGCCCTAGTTCAGCAGGTCATAGTGTTGAGTGTATTCAGCCACAGAACATATGGCTGAATACACTCTGGCAGGTAAAGACATTACCACTGTTGATTGCAGTGTAGGGTGCAAATTGTCTGATTGGTAGATTTATGGAAAAGTGCAAGAAATTATGTATTTTTTCCTTGGGCTTAATTGAAATAAAAGCAAAATTAAGATGTGATGAAGCAAACGTTATAGAGAATCATTAATTACACAAGGTATTTTTCTTTCATAATTCATTTCCAACTCAATCAAAATATTTTTTTGGAGCTGACCAGGTTAATTGGTCTTAGATTCTTAGAATCAAACTGTAGTGAATGTGAGTGCATAACTTGTTTTGTGTGGGCGATTTAAAGCATAAAACCATGACATTGTTTAGCTACGGTGTTGCTTCAACGGAAAAATGTGATGCCCTCCGTAATAGACCATTTAAGGATAACCTGGCTGTGTGGCGCCTCCCTGTGAGTGGCATTGACACGGCATAAATCTGTGCCTCCGGTTTGCAGTTAACAGAAACAGCTACCGTTTAAAGCATGAGCCAACCTTGACTGTGACATCAATGCTGTGGTCAAACTGTCTGAGCTTCCAGACACAGACACCATTTTACAGGTCAGACATTAGTGAGTGCAGTGAGCAAGACTCTTGTTCTCTCTAATATCGCAAGGACATAAACAGCCTATTCCTGGATCTGTTTAATGAACCCGACCTACTCTGACCTTTGTGTGTCCTGGTGATGACTCGGAGCTGTTGATAGCATTATTATCAACTGCTGGCCAGAAACCATTCAGTTGTGGCATCGAAATTCACTGATCTGGCTCATACAGATCATCATTTGATCGGGGTTGTATGGATAGTTATATGGCTTTTCCACAATTTGTGGATAGAAATAACTGCATAAAATGTATAGTATCCGCATTGTAAAAGAGTTTAGTAAGCAAAAAGTACCCTTTTAAAAGAAAGTCAGTTTATTAACTACTAATATCAGATTTTGTTTTGGATACAATCACATGTAATTTATGGACTATTTGTGGATCAGTGCTTCATGTATGCTCTGATTATGTTTCAACATGCCTAGTAAAGTGATTATGAGATTGTAAAAGTTTCCTCCTCCTCCTCCTCCTTATACATTCTACACCTCACGCTGTTAGACCCAGTGTGAAATGTATGTTAGTGTTTTCCCTGAACAAATTCCTCGTAAAAACAGAGACCCTAGCTGCTGGTCCGAGGTGGTATAAAGACCCCAGTCTGTCCCGCACATGTAACTGTCTGTCAGGTCTATCAGCCAGCAAAGCAGGAGGAGGAGGAGGAGGAGGAGAAGGGGCACTGGAAAACTTGCAGTGGCAGCACAATGGTTGCAGAAATAAGACTCCAAGATATGACACTCTGAATTTACAACCGCTTTCTGAAATGATGTTCGGGGAACATGAGGTGTCAAACGGTATGTGCAACGACTAGTTTCACTCGATGATGAATAAAGATAGACAGATTAAATCAGTCAGTGGTACTTGCCTCTGCATTTTTTAAGTTATAAATGTTGTAAGTAAATTGTTCTGGGGAACTAATGGGAAAGGTGAAACAACTACTAAAAGGATGCATATAATGCATGATAAATGTTAGTCTTCTCCTTCACATGCTCTTCCACTATGCGTAAAGCTATTTCTTTTGATTATCTGTGTTACCGTCTTAGCATGGCTGTTCTCTAAATTCTGCTTTGGACAGAGATGGAGGGTGACAAATGTGGTGGTTGTGAGTCCATAGAGGGAAAGATTCAGCTAAAGCCCAATCTGAAAAGAGAAGGAAGGGAAGACTAAACACTATTAACATTAGCTTCCTTAAAAACAAATCTATAAAAGTAAATACGATAATAATAATAAAGCAATGGATTGTCAGAAGCAATAATAATGCAATATCTAAAAACCGAAGCAGATTAAATTAGTGTCACCGTCTCTGTACTGTCTCTATGCAGCCGTCTGTGTGTCTCCATGAAGACAAATATAATTTACTGCTCATTTAACCACTTTCCATTAAGTTAAAAAAGCAATGCAAGTCGCTATAGTTGGCAGCCCAGAGGGATTGGTGTGAAATGTCTCGGGCCAGTCAGCTGACAAGTCTCTAAATCCAAACAAGTAAACTTTCATTATCACTGCTGCACTACTGCCAAGGAACTATTAATAGATGGAATGAGGTGGGTTGTATTAAGGAGGGAAACTGACATGACATCCTGTGTGATAGTGTTACACTGACGTTAGACAGACTAGTTTCCTACAGTATGATTGACTCGGATGTGCTATAAAGATTGTTAAAAGAGCACACTGACGTTTTGGAAGTTTTTATTTTTTGCCATCAAGCCCACAGTTAGATGAGAGGATCCAGTTTCCAGTTGACAGTTCAGCCTATCTTTACAGATTCACTGGAAGCAGGGGGGGGAAACTGCTAGCCTAGCTGTGTCAAAAGTGAAAACAAATAACAAGTTTAAAATCCCCGTAACTGTCGTAGTTACATGTTATATCTTTTATAATTACCCATGAAGAAATAGAAAAGGAGGCGCTGTGGTTGGAGCAGTTACCTTACGCATTGCAGCTAGATTCCTTGACCATACGACACGCAGGATCCCAGAAGTCCTGTCCTGATATAGGGTTGGCAGGTTTGCACACTAATGTTAACAAATGAACAAAACCAGACGACTAGCCCAGTATATACTTTTCATGGTGTTAATATTATTGTAAGCAGGATGTTGATATATATTGATATACTGGATTTTATTATACTGGTCTGTCTGATACTTAAAACAGTATTCATGGTTGTAATTGTTTTTATTATTTGCAGCCATTTCCACCCAGAAAGGCCACAACTGGGCGAGTCGTCCACATCTGCAACCTCCCTGAGGGCAGCTGCACAGAGAATGATGTCATCAACCTGGGACTACCCTTTGGCAAAGTCACCAATTACATCCTCATGCGCTCTACTCATCAGGTACAAGAATATTATTGTTTGATTCTTTTTTATTCATGTATATCTATAAATATTTCTGTGTTTGCACAGATTTCTGTCCTGACGGGTTCCAAGACAGGTGTTGATCCTGCAAATATGTCAAAATTGAAATCAAATTCTCCGGGCACATTGTTTATGAGATATTACGTACCTTGTCATAACATACTGGCTGTTTAACTACCAGTACAGTGCCAGTACAACTCACTCAGGTTTCAGTTATCAGGACTGAACTACTCCATTAATGTCACGCCTATCAAATTTAAAGCATTCATACTAAAATCGTGGTATTGGTTTCAGGGACTAAAGCAACTGTTATGGTGGTTTGTTACGGTAATGAAATGCGATACCTTGAGATGATGATTTTCAAAGATTATCTTAAATCCAGTCTGACATGTGAAATGTGAAACATTATTGTGCAGATGCAAGAGAAACCATATAACTGTCAGAGGGGGATTATTGTTTATATAAATTTTATGTTCTCCTATTAGGCATTTCTGGAGATGGCGTATGTTGAAGCCGCTCAGGCCATGGTTCAATACTACCAGCTCACTCCAGCTGTGATTGACAATCAGAAACTTCTTATACGAATGTCTAAGAGGTACAAGGAGCTGCAACTCAAGGTAAGGCTGTACAACAAAATAAACATGAGGTTAAATGCTGCGTTGGCTCATTAATTAACTGGAATTTACTTTCTGTATAGAAACCAGGTAAAGATCTTCAGTCCATCATCCAGGACATCACCTCTCAGCAGGGAAAGGACGAGATGCAAGAACTTGAACAGTAAGGCAACTTTTCTACTTCATCAGGCTCCTTTTTTTGTGTAGCCAAGTTCTTTGAGTCACTAATTGAGGAAAGCAAAATGGAAATCCATTAAGGTAAACATTTTGTAGATGATTACTTGTGCCTGTGTGATATTTCTGATCTCCAGAATTACAACACAAAGTGCTGTTTTAGAGCATTTCTCCATGTAATCTGACCATCATCTCCTTCCAGCTACATGCCAGAGAGAGCACGCTCCCGCAGCCCAATCAGCCGCTCACTGAGTCCTCATTCCCACAGCCCCAGTTTTACATCATGCAGCTCAGCCCCCAGCCCCCAGGGAGGACCATGCAGGGGTCCGGAGAGAAACAGCAATGGCTTGGGCCCCCGCCGGGGCTCTTGGGATTGGTCCTCACACTTAAGAAGGGGTGAGGACGAGAGGGAGAGGGATGACCCATGGAGGAATGGGGTCAGTGTGGAAGACGATCGGCCAAATGGACGGGCAGCTGACCGTCGGAGGGCTTATCAGAAACCCTTGGATCATATCAGCTCGAGATCTGCAGATGAACGAGAGGGTGGAGGAGGAGGAGGAGGAGGAGGAGGAGGAGGAGGAGGAGGAGGAGGTGAAGGGATAAGGGGCAACAGAGAATGGCACCCACGAGGCATTCCTCAAGGCATGTCCTTCAGCTCTTCCAGGAATATGGAGGGCGAGTTCTACACGAAGGAACAAATGTACAAGTCAGACAAGCCGCCCAGACCTCCATACCAGAGGCATGATACCAAGCCAAAGAGGAGGGATGGTGGTGACTACCACAGCAGATCGAAGCATTCTGAGTTTGAGATAACTGAGGAGCCCCTTCGCAGAACACTAGAAGACAAGAGGCAGGGTTCACCAGGCAGAGACAGGAGCAAGAAGACAAGCCGGAGGTGCATCACTGCGGAAAAACACGAGAAAGAAAACACTACTGATAATACTGTGAGTAACTTTTGTAATATCATTTGTTGTTGTATACTTTGCGTGGCACATCCTTCCAGCTGTTAAGACATTTCTTTTTCCAGGATCGCAAGTCAAAAGAAAAATCAGTTTCACCTCAGCAAACCAATATGCCAAAAGAGTCTACTGAATGTAGCAAAGAAAGAGACACTGTAAGTAAGCATTAAGATCTTCATTACACACTCCTGTCAGGGAACACCCTCTTTAAAGCTCCAGGTTACTACTACTGCAGAGTAGAGTATTAATGGCTCTTTTCTCAATGCATTTTCTAAGGTGAAGGAGCGGGAAAGTGGAGATGACACTGATGACGAGTGTTGGTATCCTAAGAACATGGAGGAGCTGGTCACTGTAGATGAAGTGGGAGGAGAAGATGATTCCATTATTGAGCCAGACCTTCCCGAGCTGGAAGAATATGTACCCTGCCCCAAGGAGTCTGCAGAGGAAGAAGCAGTGGATGAGCATATACTACCACCTACCTCCTCCCCCTCCTCCTCCTCCTCCTCCTCCTCCTGTGAGGTGCAGGAGACATCTAATGAGAAGTCTAATCAGGAAAAGTTCTGTGAGGATGCTGGAAACCCGGCAGAAACATCTGTAAAGAAGAAACCAAGGAGTGTTTTAACTGCAGTCAGTCCTGAAGACCGTATGACTCCTGATCTATCAATCCCCAACCTTATTGACTTCCCCAGTGAGGAGTTCAAGGCTGCGCTGGAGGATACATGTTTAGAGGATAAAGTAACCAAAAGTAGGCCATCAGAGGAGCCAATGGAAAATCACATTTGTGTTTCAGAGGACAGCAAAACCCTGGAAGTAGAACAGGTCACGGAAACAATCAATAATGGGGTTCAACACAAGGATGACATTCATCAAAAAGGTACATTTCAAAAGAGAAGTCAAATGTTTGCAGCAGAACCATGAGAGATCAAGCGTTCAGTTACATGAAGGATCTTAAAGGATAGGTTTAGTTTAAAGTATAAGGACAAGTATTTACGTTTTGTCCAAAATAGGCATTCTAAAGGAGAAAAAAAGTTTGGAGTTTCACATTACAACTATAAAGTATATGCATTTCCTGCAGCAATGATTGTTGCAAACAGCTATGTATTTAGTTTATTCCCTAAGGAAATTAGAAGTAAAAGTAATAAATACATCGTGGTGAGTTAGTGGTTAAAAAGTGTGGCGTATACTGTGATTTCTCTCCTATCATGGATAAAAAAAAGCTAAATTTGTATTGTATTGTGCATCCTGCCTTTCTTATAACTTACATGCCTTTTGCAGAGATCGAGGCCCCCTCGCCATCTCGTGAGCAAGACAAAGCTGTCAGTGAACACAGCATCCCTTTGGGTAAGCATAGGTTTTATGATCACTCTGAACCAGAACGTTTGAAAATACACTGAAATTGAGAACTCTACGCACTTTAAATGAGATCCTCAATTTTTTTATTCTGTTTGCAAATTTCAGGTTATGTAAAAAATATTCAGCGGTAGAAATAATGATAAAACTATATCAGATTTCTCTGGCTGAATTAAACCCAGTCCAACAGTCTTTGAACTAGTTTATTATTATTATTATTATTGAATGGTTGTCACAGAGATACGTTCATAGAGTCTTGAGCTTGTGGTTTTAGTCCTAAAGATATAGTGTTGTCATGTACACCATTAATAAGTGCACTGACAACCTGTTGCATTAGCACTCTAATTGACTGGAATTGCTTGGCCACTTGCTGACCTATTTCCGTGAGCAGGTTGTGAAATGAACCCCTGAGAGATGAGTATTTATATTATCATTAGGGCTAGAATGACACGGCCAAGCACATGGCCAATGTTGGGCCTGCTGCATGGAGACTTACATAAGCCCTGGTGCAGTGTAACAACAATAGCCCACAGTACAGACACATGAGTTTGGTTATTCCTGTTGTATGATGCCCTGGGAATGTGTGTGTAGGTGTAGGTGTATGTGTATGTGTGTGCGTGCGCATGCGTGTGTCTAGAGCAAACTGTGTCCATTGATAGCATGGATAGCCTTGTCACAGCCAGATACGTGTTGTTGAAATGTACCTTGATACTCATCTGAACAGTGTGTTTTAAAGGACCAAAATAACAGACATACTAATACGTGATATGTTTTTTTGTAAAAGGAGAGTGACTTCATTCTCAGATAGACGTTACTCCACTTTAAATAGTTGTTTGCCGCGATATTAATGCTCTGAGTGTTGTGTAGTAAGTCCCTTCCTCTTTAATTCATTCATCAAAGGAGAAAATAAAATTGTGGTGTTAGTATAGAAGATTTTTCGTGTGCAGTTTACATCATTTATTTCATATCTGAGTGACATAAAAGGTTTTCATTTTGGTTTAATCTTTTCTGGTAATATATGTTGTCCTTTGTCATTACAATTGAATGAAAAGTTGTATTTAAAAAAATGTTTTATGTTGACTAGAATCAATCAAATCGGCCCTAGTATATTGTAGTTGGAGTGCAGAAGCAAGATGTGTAGTTAGGGGTTCACCAAGAGAGGTAATATAAGGTATTTTTTTAGCCTGCATTGACAAAGGCATGCTTTAGTTTCTTTAACTGAGAATGACACAAAAGTTGTTCAGTAAATGAAATAAGCAGGATAATTTCACTTTCAAAATTTGGATAGAGTGAAAAAAAAACTAAGACAAAGTGCAGCAACTCTACTGCCTCAAGTGCTATGCCGGTAAATATCCTTTGTGAGGACCCTCGTCTGTCAGGTGCTGATTTCTGGGATTTAATTGTAATAGTTGTGTTTGCTGTCTAATAGGAGTGGAGTTCATAGTGCCGAGGACGGGCTTCTACTGTAAACTCTGCGGCCTGTTCTACAACAGTGAGGAGACTGCAAAGACCACTCACTGCCGCAGCACCGTGCACTACAGGAACCTACAGGTACACGCGGATCGGTGACACTCCGGTCCTTCAGGGGATGATGATGATGATGATGGTGGTGATGATGATGAGAAGGAATGACATGATAATCTGGATTTTAATTCCACATTGGATTCATTCTTTCGTCCCTGAATTATATGAGAAGGCTAAATATGTTTGTGCAGACACGCTGTATGTTCTGTAAGTACATATACATACCTGCATGTGCTGTCACACCTTTTTTACTACCAAATGTAATATCAAAAATGTTAATCTGTATGATGGCACACTCCACTGTACTGTGGGCACAGCTGGTGTGGTCCACAGTCAGTGTGGTCTGGTAGCAAGATTCACAAGATCACCACCTGTTGCTCAGTTATCGCTTCATAAACATTCAGCACATGCGTGTTATATTAAGGTTCTTCGCCTTTCTTCTTATCTATGTCTTATTTTGGGGATAAATCTTACTTTAAATCTTACATCAAATATGATGTTTTCTAAACAGGATTGCAAAAGACAGTTAATATACACTCATACTAATAATATCAGTTTTGATAATTGATTAACTGTCTAATGCCAAAACTTAGCTGGATATAATTTCTCAAAATTGAAGGTTATGTGACTTTAAATTGAATGTCTTTGTGCTTTCTACTATTTGTTGGACAAACAAAGGATTTTAAAGACTTTCTTACTGACATTTAATCAAAAAGAAAATGTATGCAGTCAGATGGGCACACAAACGAGCACAAACGCATAACGAATATACACATTGCATGTAAACTTGAAGCTGTGTTAGGTTTCTTAATATTGGCCACTCAGCACCGAGTCATCTTGCATTTCTCTCGTCCCCGGCTGCACAGCTGAGGCAAGCCGGAGGAGCAGCAATTCAAACTTTTGATGGATTTACATTCCGAGAGGGAAAAGAAAAACAGTTTTAAACAGTTGTGCTGTCTGTCATGTACAGTACAGTACATGCACATTCGCAGATATTAGTTAATTACTGTTTACATGATTATCAATTCAGTTCATCCGATTCAGCATCAGATGCAGCTTTGCACCAAAGTATTTAATTGCTGCACAAAAAGAAGAAAAAGAAAAGAAAACGGCCTCTGAGCGATTATCTTGAAAAACTGTTAAGTACAATTCAGCATGCTGCTGGTGGAGACGACTTGCCAGCTGGTTGTTTGACCACAATGCTGACATTTATCAAGATGCAGCTTTCTTGTCCTGACCTTTCTTGAATATATATATAAGATATATATATATGGGATTAAACCATTTTTCATTTCTTCCACTTGTCCACAGAAATACCTGTCCCAGCTGGCAGAGGAGAGTCTGTCGGGGGTTCTTGCTGAAACCTCAGCTGCACAGTGACATCCGCTTGACTTCTCACGTCTTGTACGGCGAACAGCAGAGGAAAGAGTCGTGTATGTGTGTGTGCTGTTGGTGCCAGGTTATGGACAACTACAAATGTGACACATGAAAGCTAGACTATGAGGACAATTGCACTGGTTTTGATATTTTGGGAGAAGGAATGTTTGGATGGCTTGATTGGCACTGACAACCATGGATATCTCAATTTTGTAAATACCTGGGGCTACAGTATTTAATTGCTTTTTTTTTTGGTTTATCAATTTTCTTACAGTTTATTTTATTGGATTGTGTGTGATGAAATGTATTTGTTATTTTTTTGGAATGGAAATCTATTTGCAATGATGTGTAATTACTGAGAAGACACATTTTTACAGCATGTAGTTAGTGTTAGTCCACTTTCTGATTTTAAATCAATTTTACCAACAATGATACAAACTGGTTGCAAAATGACTTGAAATATGTGCCACGGAATGTTTTCACTCAGTTAAAAAACATGATTCTCAGGTTTGTTGTATGTGTTTAATAGATGTATAGCTTAGTACACAACATTACATTTTTATTTATATGTGGGGATTTAAAGGCTCTTGCTGTTTTTCTGTCCTCTTGTCATCGATGATTTACGTCTATCAGGTAGAAATGTAAATCATTTGGATTGATAATGATGCAACTATGCCAAAAATATAAATTTTTTGAAGTTTCATGTTGGATTGAATTCATGAAGCAATCCCAGTCATATTTGCCGACATGTGTAATGCCTTAAATATTGAAGACCTTAAACTGGACCATGTGTTTAATTTATCAGCTAAACAAGCAATGTTTCCTGTTACAGTGATTTGTTCAGAGGGATTATCAAGCCAAATTCTGTTTTTGTATACTGTGAATACTGATCCTGTGACATCAATGATAGTGTTGTTTTCTTTGACAAGCTATTCATATGATTTTTGATGCAAAAAACGTAAATAAACATTTTCAAACTTGTATTTTTATTCTCAAATGAACTTTGTGTATAGTCTAACATATTATGTATGCTATATAGTGTATAATGGCAACACAACCATGACACACGTAGAGTACAGTACACCGTTCATCCATCCATGTTCTGTAATTTACCAGTTTAAAGGACTTGAGTGGGAGTGTTGTAAAAGAGCGCCCCCAAGTGTTGAGGCATAAAGACACATCTGGGTGCTAAAACTAAATTGTTGTTGTGATGTTCTAGTTTGGACATTTAACACTGATCCTGTCCAAAATGATTGTACTTTTATTAAAAATGACACTATCATACATTTAGTCTGCTTACTCACACAGTAGGTTTACACAACATATTATTTTTAAGTGAACTGATCAGGATGGTTAACATGCTTTGGCCAGAAGAACAAATCATTATCATTGAAACAATCAATCATTATCGTCAATATCACCATCGTCATCATCATTATTTAGCCAGAATGTTGTAGTCGATGTGATAACATCCCAAAATAGAAAGAGCAGCTCTGCAGCACCACCGATAGGAGGCAGCACTTGTAAACAACATGAACTAACCGGAACACGCGAGAAGAAAAGTCCGTGTTGCATTTTTATTGGTTCTTTGTTAAAAAAAAAAACCCGACGGAGCTCCAGCCAATCAGAAAAGCAAACGCAGACTACGTTGCTGGGTAGATAAAACAAAAACAACAGGACTCGAGTCAGAGTTTGAAGCTTGGACGCGAACGACGGTCAGTGGTTTTTATTTATTGTGAGTTATTTAATCGACACAAAATAGTTAGACACGCACTTTTTATATGTCGGTGGTGTTTAGGATTTATCGATGCACGCGGAGCCAGCTAACAGTTAACTATTTAGATATCAATGTTATCTTTTCACGACTCTGACGTCTTCAACAACAGATACATGGCGAGTCAGCGATATATGACAACGGTCAATAAACTGCGAACTGCAGATTTAGACAGTGTGTCTGAGTAGTTGTCGGTTTATATGTGCATTTAGATAATCTGGAGTTTGGTGTTTTGACGCAGCTCTTAATTTTGACAGTTAGCATTGAAGCTAACGCAACGAGTCATTGTTTATCAACAGAGTGACTTTGAATGAATGGGGGGAGGGGAGGCTGCAGCATCATGTCTGGGCATGTTATGAACTCTTGTTTGCATATAAAACGTCTGTTTCCTCTTTGCAGGTATCATTTGACATTATTTTATTTTTTTTGCACACTGTTCCGGCTGCAAAATCACTTTTCTTTTGTAAAACATGGCAACTGACTGCGCAGCCTGGCTGAACGCAAACCCCGTTGGTAAGTGTGTCGACTGTTTAAATGCCTCATTCGCTGAGTCTGACGTGGGGCTTTGGGGCTTTCCTATGCGGATGTGGTTGATTGCATATTTTCTTGCACTGCTTGCAGGTTTTGTGATGTTGTATAATAGCACAGTTGTGGTTGTCTTTAGTATGTAAGGCAGTCTGACATCTTTCCTGAGTTTATTGTATTTGCACATGGGCCCCTGCTGCAATAAAGATAACAAAGAAAAATGTATGTAGCAGCTCTAGTCTCCTTGATCTGTTCTGCACATAAAAGCTACTTTACTCACAGTTTGTCAACATTGAAACTCTTCCCCCCCCCCCCAATTGTGTCTTGAAATCCAACAGAGGCAGAGGACCTGAGTGACTCCTTGGTATCTGAAGAGGAAGACGATACAAGATCGGTTGTCAACAAAAACATCAAAAATGAGATCAATGGCAACTGGTTGTCCTTGTCTAGCAACAGCATCCACGAAGCACGTCTCAAGGCGAAGGCCAAGCGGAGGCTGAGAAAGAACTCGTCCAGGGACTCGGGCCGGGGGGACTCGCTCAGCGACAACGGGGACGCGGTCAGGGGAACCTCCGTGGCACCCGCCAGCCCGAAGAGCAAGCTGCTGGACAGGAAGTCCCGCCTGGGCAAGGGAAGAGGTCTACCAAAGAAGGGTAAGAAGATTCCACATAATAACAATTCAATAATGTTATCATTGGAGCACTAAAGAGATCAAATGTCTCCGTTTCCCTAATGTTCAATGGATAACCTTTTGTTGGTCGTCACCACAGTTAGGAGAGCCTCTGTGTTTCAGTGGCCTTCATCATTGTGTGACCTACTTGTCGTCACCCGGGCGGCCCTCCCTCTAGCAGCCGTAAACCACTTAGTGTGTACACAAATGGCGAGGTGATTCTTAGCAGGTCACTCCCATCTAAACGCACGCTTTTCTTTTCTTACCATATGCTCAGCCAAGCTTTTTCTGGACATTTCCATGAGAGGTTAAACCGTTTGGACTGTGCCTACTAAAACAGCTGGCTGTTGTTTTAAGGAAAATTTAGAATGAATTGACTTTATCAAGATGTATGGAGCATTTGTTTGTCATCTGTTTTAGAGTCACTGAAAGGCACAGTGATAGCTAGAGATATGTTCTTTCTGTTGGTGACCCTTCTTATAACAGCATTAGGCATTCAGCTGATGTTGCATAATGGCTTTCTTTCTTTGTCCAACATCAAACCAAATGCCTTCTCCTTGCCCCTCACCGTAATTCAAAATCAACACTCGCACACCACGCATGTATAAGTAGATCAGCATTTAGCACGTGTCAACATGATTCTGTCCAGCTGTCTCTCACTATGGGGCCTTATTAAGAAATGTAAGTATGCAATGCCTTCTTGTATGTCCCATTAGACTGCGGTACACTTCAGTCACTGTGCTCACATGGGCGGTTGAACTGGAGCAAGTAGAGCTTTTCTTGGCACAATGTCTGTGTTTTTTTTTTGGTTGCATAACAGAACCGTCGCACCAGTGGAGCTCTGTTATTTGAGCTGTGAGCTCTCCTGCATTAAACGTCCATGTATTGCAGTATTTGCAATACAAATACAGTGGATGTGCGGAATCTGTGTCCTGAGTAAACTAGCGTCCACCATGTTTTAGATGCTGACGTTTTGCACGAGCAGTGTGGGCTGTGCTAAATATAGTGGCATGTGCTATATGCCACATATTCTTTTAGGACTAATGGAGGTTTTAAAGCATGTCACACTCGGTATCGGTCTTCTTAAAGCTGTCTTCAATGTATTGGTGCTTACCTCAGACCCAGCAGATGTTTGTTTGTGTAACACTTACAAAGACGTCCCCACCCCAGATAGAGGGATTATATCGCAGCACATTTTGTCCTTGGGTTAAAAACTGTAGCATGGGTATTAGTACAGATTACGCATACAGATTATGATCCATATAACTTAAGCGATATTATTATAACTATGGTTTTACTTGTTTTGACCACGGAACAAGACCTTTTACGAAGTCTTAACTCGTGCTATAAACCATAGCTGAGAGATGTGCTGTGTGAGATCAGGAAGTCTAAAAGAGAGTTGTGGAAAGTTTTTTTTTTTTTTGTGTACAGAGATCATACAATAATGTTTAAAATATGTTGTGTGGTTCTGCCTGCAGACTTAAGTTTAAGGCCTACTGGTTGAATGCATCTCATTGTTCTTACTGTTGTTTCCTTCCTGACGTTGGAGCTGTACCTACACGTGAAAACGAATACGAGAGACTCGACACTACAAGGCCTGTAATGAAAGTCAGGCTCCTAATGAGCGCATTCTAAAGACGTATCTTTATTAAACTAGCACCATACATTGTGTGTTTGACCCTAAATTGCTCGTCAGATTTAATCTAACAAATGATACGTAAACACTTGAGGTTTGAAGATGTTTCCCTGCTGTCGACCATTTCACGGTTAGAAACGTTCCAAATGTGTCCCAGTTTATTTCCTGTTGCACTGTACATGTATGTAAATGACATCAGCTGACAGGAAGTAAACAGGGACCCAGTAGCTGTTGCTTTTACAATGCAATTCCGTTGAAACGGCCCAGAGATCAGCATGGCCTTTCTGTTTCGGTGTCTCAATATTTCTTTCTATGAATGAATTGTGTACTATTAGATAAAAGAAAATCAATAACACTCGTGTTTCACATTAACCAGATATGTGTGCCACTCAATCTTCTGAAAAGGACACTGCTCGTGGACTTTTACACCACATTACCTTATTTTTTTAAATGGACGATTGTGATGTAGTCGGACGTCTAAAACATCGTCGCTGACCTTTTGTCTGCAGGTGGGGCTGGAGGAAAAGGTGTGTGGGGCCGATCCGGTGAAGTTTATGAACAGCAGGCGGTAGATCAGAAAGACCCCAACTATGACGGAGCTCAGGTACTTCATTACGCATGTAGTGTTTGGATCAGCGTGATCACTTGTATACTCTAATGCAATCCAATACACAGCCCTGCAATTTAAAGACAATAGGCGGAGCTTATAATGTGTCATTTGTTGTTTTGTAGGTTTGGTTTGTGTGTTGCTGTTCTAACTTGCATCATATTGTACATTTAGTTTGTAAATGATTTGACTATACAGTGGATAAAATCTGTATATGTTAAAATTGCCATCATGTATTTCATCTCTCAAACACACTAGACCTGGAATGTGATTGTGTTTTGACAGGAAAACTGTGTGTTTGAGACTGTGGTTCCTCCGCTGGATGAGAGGGACTTTGAGAATACAGTCACCCCCATAGTGCAAGAGTACTTTGAACACGGAGACACAAATGAAGTAGCGGTAAGTGTGCAGGAAACCACCCATCAGTAAACACCTTCTCATGCGTAGCAGAAGCAGGACTCTACATAGAAAGTCCTCTTTAAAAAAAAAATAACACGAACAGAACCATCAAGCACGTTGCGCTAGTTAACGCCCGTCTCTTCATCCAGGAGCTGCTTGCAGAACTGAACCTGGGACCCATGCGGAGCGAGGTTCCCTCGCTGGCTGTGTCACTGGCCCTGGAGGCCAAAGCCAGCCACCGGGAGCTCACCTCCAGGCTGCTGGCTGACCTGTGTGGGCCGGTGCTGTCCCGCAGCGACATGGAAAGCTCCTTTGACAAACTGCTCCTAGAGCTGCCCGATCTCGTCCTGGATACACCCGGAGCCCCGCAGGTGAGTCGTCCCCCCCCCCCCCCCCCCCCCCCGAGGGTCTAGAGATGCGTACGCGTGTCAATTTTGCAACTTCTTTTATGCGTTTGTGTTAAATTACCTTCAATTGTTGTCTATTCTGGATGGGTATTAACTGAGAAATCCAAACTGAAAGAACTGATATTGACTTAGTTGACAAATGTCCAACAATCTAACATTCCACCATGTTAACACACTGATGTCAGGCCCATTACAGTAAACACGAGACTCGTCACAATGCTTCGCTGAAAGTATGCCTCTGTTTGAGGCGTCGTGTTTGCTACACAGTCTGTGGTGGAGCGGAGGGGAACAACACTGTGGGTTGATGTGTTTCTGTGTGTGAGAGAGCTAGTGTGTGTGTGTGTGTGTGTGTGTGTGTGTGTGTGTGTGTGTGTGTGTGTGTGTGTGTGTGTGTGTGTGTGTGTGTGTGTGTGTGTGTGTGTGTGTGTGTGTGTGTGTGTGTGTGTGTGTGTGTGTGTGTGTGTGTGTGTGTGTGTGTGTGTGTGTGTGTGTGTGTGTGTGTGTGTGTGTGTGTGTGTGTGTGTGTGTGTGTGTGTGTGTGTGTGTGTGTGTGTGTGTGTGTGTGTGTGTGTGTGTGTGTGTGTGTGTGTGTGTGTGTGTGTGTGTGTGTGTGTGTGTGTGTGTGTGTGTGTGTGTGTGTGTGTGTGTGTGTGTGTGTGTGTGTGTGTGTGTGTGTGTGTGTGTGTGTGTGTGTGTGTGTGTGTGTGTGTGTGTGTGTGTGTGTGTGTGTGTGTGTGTGTGTGTGTGTGTGTGTGTGTGTGTGTGTGTGTGTGTGTGTGTGTGTGTGTGTGTGTGTGTGTGTGTGTGTGTGTGTGTGTGTGTGTGTGTGTGTGTGTGTGTGTGTGTGTGTGTGTGTGTGTGTGTGTGTGTGTGTGTGTGTGTGTGTGTGTGTGTGTTCTCTCCTTTTCAGCCTGCACAGACATGAGATTTCTGTCCATTGTCCGTCTGTGCTCACAAAATGCAAGCTCAGCAAAGGACGCTCAAAGGGTTATTGGTCCCCCCACACACACACACACACACACACACACACACACACTCCTCCTGTCACGGTTTCATTGGGGCTCACTAGTCATTTCTGTCCCACTCTCGCTGTTCTCTGTGGGTTTAAATGACTCTGCCCAGCCCCCACCCCCCACACACACACTTCCTTCCCTTTTACCCCTTTTCACGCTTCTCTTTTTCAGTTTCTCACACACACTGCAGTCTCCTCCCTTTCTCCTCATGTTGCCTGCGAGTCTAGCCACAGCCCCACGGGTCAAATGGGAGCTGCCTCTTGTCTGAACAGGGACAATGATCAGTGATAAGCGCAGGCTTTGTCCAGGCCAGAAGAGCAAAGCCAGCTCTTTCTTTTCCCTAAATCACGTGCCCACACTACTGTAAACCAACAGATACACACGAGCCTCTGTGATGCAACACATGGATGGACAACGAAATTCAGTTGTAACAAACGCATGACTGAGTACATTCCTGTAGTGCACTTTTTTGAATTTTCATCATAAGGGATTTTAAACGTCAGCGACACAAACATGATGAGTAGGCAGAATAACGTTTCTATTAAACTGTGCCATCTTTCAATATTTTGTTTGTTTACACTTTTTTTTAATTTTCTTTGCCATCCGTGTTCATTTTCCAGCTGGTGGGCCAATTCATTGCACGAGCTGTGAGCGACCAAATATTGTCCGAGAGCTACATCGAGGCCTACAAAGGCAGAGTTGACTGTCAATACACAAGGTACTTTATGGTCCGCTGAGCTCTGCTGTTGCTGTGATTTTAGTTTCCTGTATTATTATTATTATTATTATTATTATTATCACCTCAGAGGTTATAGTGAATCCCTAAAGATAAAAGAGCACTCAGTCACAACAATATCATATAGATAGTGTGTACATATAATAGTCCTGTCATTAGCTATAGCATCAAGAGTGCAGGGGAATCTAGGACCTTTCTTTGAAGTGTGCATTCATTCATGTAAACGAGAGTTGAAATGTATTAAAGGTAAAGGAAACATATCTTATGAGTATTATAGATCAAAAACAGATGAAAGACAAGTGTGACAACTTTGTTTTTTTTAATCCGGCAGAGTGTCACTGGACCGGGCGGCAGTGCTGCTGAAGATGAGTATGGAAGGCCT
The DNA here is from genome assembly GCA_032191485.1 of Leptoclinus maculatus. NCBI lineage: Eukaryota > Metazoa > Chordata > Actinopteri > Perciformes > Stichaeidae > Leptoclinus > Leptoclinus maculatus. The sequence goes on from JAVDOI010000009.1 coordinate 10,719,670, forward strand.
ACGCATAGACAACCAGTGGGGGACAGGCGGGGGACGGAGGCCCGTCCCACAGCTCATCAAAGAGGTAGATTACAGAAGACCTGTTCTTTATTACCACTCGTCTAGTAGCTTCTGTAGATCCACTTGTGTTTTTTGTTCTCATTTCAGCTTTTATAAACAAAATTCAGTAGAATTATTATTATTTTTTTGTCTGTCAAATGTAAGCATTTTGTGCTTATAAAGCTTTCCTGGTCCGGTAAATTCACCAGCATGAAAAAGGCAACACAGACGAGATAGACATTTTGATGGCTAGGAAAGTACTCCGTTGGTAGCAGTCTGCAGACATACGGCAAATCCTACACACCGGACTTTTAACATGTTTTAACAATATCAACGTACCTGCCTGGGTAACAGTTTCTGAGGTTATTGGGTGAGATACCATGATTCATAAACTATAATCGATTCTGCTTAGAGCCTTAACGCATCCTCAAGTCCAAGAGTTCCCTTACAGTTACAACTGATTGGTGCTCTTTTTTTTTTTACAACTTTTTCTAGCTGAATAATTGCCGCAGGTTAATAATTGTCCTTTCCTATCCTCTGTGTTGTCAGATGAACCTGCTGCTGAATGAGTACATCCTATCTGGAGACAACAAGGAGGCTGAGAGGTGCCTGAGAGATCTGGAAGTTCCCCATTTCCACCACGAGTTTGTCTACGAGGTAAAGGCTTTTGTATTAGTTTGAAGCAGAACAGCTTCACATAAACCCCGTGTGTCGGAGGCCAAACGTGAGGAAAAACCTCCTTAAACGGAGACAGAAAGTTTATTCTTTCATCATTTAAGAAATCCCGGTTTGAATCCCCATTGAAGAGTGTGAACACCTCCTGGTCTCAATTAAAAAATATGCAGATGAAAAACTATGCACTGCAGTGAGGGCTTCTTGTGAATACTTGTGTTCCCCCTCAGGCGATAGTGATGGTGTTGGAGTCCAAAGGAGAGAAAACATTGAAACTGGTTCTGCAGCTATTCAAGTCGCTCTCTGTGTCCTCAGTCATCACTCTGGACCAAATGAGAAGGGTAAGGCGCCACCCGGTGTTTGAATTCAGCAATGCACATAATTATTTCACTTAAGAAACCGAGCAAGGGCGTAGGTTTGGTGTCAGCATTGGTAGGGACACGCATTAAGCAGGGGGGGGTCCGGGGGACATTTTACACATCAAACACTTGATTTCCTGCATTCTGGGGAATTTGTCTGCATCCATTAATGGTGACAAATCTTTATCTTTTGACACCGTTTGTCTTATTGTCCACACAATTGTAAATTCATCACCTCTGATAAAGTGCAGGCTAGATCAACTTCATCATCAACATTCAAAGCAGCAGTTTTATTTGTACTAGTGAGCCATAACTACACCAACTAGTAACTACACTTGTAAAAGTTATAAACCAACTCAAATCTTAAATACAATTCCTCAATATGATAAAAACTGGATATTTCATCCGTACTGTCTCACCTTTACATTCCGCTCAGAGGAGAGAGCCGGACTGAGGTCAGCTGTGGAGCAGCTGATGAAATTATAACCATTGACTTGTAGAAATATAACAACCACTAGCATAAAAGAATGGTACAACAGTTTTAGATAGTATCTTCTTACTGTGCAAATATCACCAAGTACAATTATAGTTTTCATGTGTAAAATCACTGCAGTGACCACAGATGTGCTGTCAGACGCACAGAGCAGTGTAGACTCCGTGGTGTCTACCTTCTCCAGTCGCCTCAGCACCACAGATATTGATAGCTGGCAGCTTACATTACAGTCATTTAACAGACACTTTTATCCAAAGCAATTTACAATTCAGATTATTATCCTGTAGCTTACAATACAGCTTGCTCAAGGACACATCGACATGCGGCTAGTGGAGCCGGGGCCGGGGATCGAACCGCCGATCCTCTGATTGAAGGTTGGCCCTGCTTCCGACCACTCAAAGCGTTTTATTTAATCGCACACTCATAGCTACGTTAGCTAGAATAAACGTCAAGTCAATCCTCTGATTGCTCTTAAGGTAACTCGTTGTCGGCAGGATTCGAACCTGCGCGGGGAGACCCCAATGGATTTCTAGTCCATCGCCTTAACCACTCGGCCACGACAACTTGCATGAATGGAATGTCAAGTGGAGACGGTGGGCTTTTTAGGAAATGATGACCTCATAGCTGGCTACAATCAATGATCACACCAGAAGCGCATTTCTCCACGCCGGTCAAAAAAAGCGATTCTGCTCCTCAGTCTCTCTGTGCAAACGTTATACGAGAGGTTTGCTCAAATATTGGGAGCGACATTTCTGTCCTCTCCAAAATATTGGTAGGGACATGTCCACACCGTCCTTATTCAAACCTCCACTCTTGATAGACGGTGTCTTTTTCTTTCACAGGGCTATGAAAGAGTTTATATGGACATTGCTGAAATCAACATTGATGTCCCTCGGGCATACTTCATCCTGGAGCAAGTTGTTGATAAGAGCTTCAATATGGGAATCATTGATGTGAAGTTAAGAGATCTTTGTCCCTGTCGGTAAGTGCACGCCACTGGGTTTCTCAGATACACACCTTACACTCTTGTTTCCATGTTTGTTTGTTTTTTTAAACTATGGGTTATTATGTTCTGTCTGTTGTCAGAGGCCGGAAGAGATTCGTCAGCGAGGGAGATGGTGGTGTTGTCAAAGTTGAAAGTTACTGAGGAGACCTTTTTTATGTGCCAGATTTCCTGAAAAGAAAAGGATAAAGCTACTTTTTTTAACTTGTATATTTAAAAAAAAAAAAGTCGGGTACATTTTTTTTCCCTTTTAACAGTCAAAAGAATGTCCATTTCTGAAACTGAAGTAGGGTAAAAAACTGCACTTTTGCTTGAAACTGAAGTGGATCACTTTCTTCAAGGTGTTTCAATACAAACTCTTACATAAGCTAACCCTTAAGGTGCCACGCCTTGCCGCGTCGGTCATTTCATGTTGTTTTGTACGGTATTTTCTGGATTTCACTGCCACTCCTCGTGTTTTGTAGAAAGCAGTGTTTGTACAGAGATGACTGGCTTGTGTCAAAAGCTTTATAAAGGGGTATCAAAAAAGAAAGAGGGGAGCGTGTCGGTTAATTGCAATACTGGCCCCCTAACTAGCTGCTGTTTCTACGCTGTGCTGGCTTTTTTTCTCCTTTCTTTTTACCCTTTTAAATTTCACAAAGATGTCATTATTGAAGGTATCAAGACATGAGTAAAGTGCAAAGACAAATACCAGTTGGATAACTTCACAAAATGGTGTTTTTAGAATGTTTATTTTTATATCTGGGGAATACTAATGTGTGTAAAATGTACCACGTATTGCTCCTTGTTTGTTCATTAAATCACTATTCAATAATCCAAGACTGTTTTTGTGAATGTCACACGATCAACACAAACTACTTCTTTGATCCGACACATTAATTGCTCCGCCCTCTATTCACACTGTTGAATTTTGTATGCATGAATGCCAAATTACAGATGCAATAATACAAATAGAGAGCAGAGAAGAAGTACACAGGTCTCAGTAGCCAGCCACACTGGGAAATCTGGCAAGGGATAGATGTACCCTGAGTGGTTAAGCTCAGGTGACTGCTCCCCTCCTATCTTATCTGCTCTATGAAGCCAAACAATCGGTCACTTCTTCAAATTGCACTCGACTGTCCATGGAAATATCAGTGAGTGAAAACTCTGGATCTTCGCCAACCATCTGAAGGCATTTTCTGCCAATTTGACCGTTCCTGCCATTTTAAATAGTTCACTGGGCGTCTACTGCAACTGCTCCTTCATTGCCAGTTCCTGCTGCTTGACAGCCTCTTGAGCCTCCATCTGCATCTTCTCCAGTTTCTCTAGAGTGACTGATTTGAGTGGGAGGAGCTTGGGCTTGCACAGAACCATGGTCGGTACATCTTCCATGGAAAGTTGCCCTGTGGATGTTGCGAAATAAGAAAAAAACAACACTCAACTCCAATATCTATTTTCTCATCGACTACTCTTGGCTTAAATGCAAAGATAATGAGACTTGGCTGGATTGTTGCTATTTTCCACAGAAGCTTCTCACATAGTGAGAAATATTCTATCTACCTACAAACTTATAAATAAAGTACTGCTGGGAGAGCGCCTGCAGTTAAAATGGTGTCCTTCTAGTGGCTTGGGACCATTGTTACATCTGTAGGCTCTCATTTGTGACTCATTACGCAGTTGCTTGCCAATGTTTTTAATTTCTGTTGCACTGATGGTCCGTTTTTTAACAATCACTCTCTCTGCATGCAACAGCTGGACATTTGACACATCTGTTGCTCTGGCCCCTGAACAGCTTGTGTCCATTAGAAAGCATTACACTTAACACCAGAACTAGTGCTGACCCATATTATATAACTGTTTATACAGCAACAATGTCTATGGTGTTGAGCTGTAAAAGAGACTAAAGAGCGAGCACATAGCACAGAGCACCCACTGACTCATTTTGCAGGCTTTTGCACATTTCTAAACAGTTCACATGTTGTATCGAGCACCACAAACAGCCTTTTGTTTGTAACTACTGCTGTGGTACCAACCTTGTTTAGGCAGAACTTCTCTGAATATTGACTTGACTTCTGGCATTGTGTCCTCTGAGTGATTGCTGAAAGGTACAGTACACATATTAGTTTACTACATTAAACATGTTTTATCTGACATAGACTGACACAGCATTAATATCTGCGAATACAAGTCGCTCTGTTCAGGAAGAGAAGCCAACGATTTAACAAGGTGACACTGTGGGGTCATCAAGACAGCTGCTATTGTTGTTTGGTATTTCTTCATGTTCTTAACGAACACGATTCAAGAAAGAAGCAAATTGAGAGATTGCATCCAGGCACGATTGAGGGTCAAGTTTAGTTTGAATTTAAGCATGTTTACACGCACAGTGATAATATTAGAGGTTCCGTAATACGGAGGATAGTGAAATAAACTTTAAGATTTGGATGCAGCCAGTTGTCATCAGTTAGTACATATCAGCATCAGTAAACATCAGTTCGACAGGCAGACATAGTCAAACTCAGACAACTTTAGCTGTTGTAATGTGTTAAATGTTCACGTCTCCATCCCATTCAACCACAATTTCCAAAAAGGTGGTTAGATGTAACGATTGCGTTACCGTTAACCTACTTAATTGATGCTCTAGTAACATTATGTTACCATTAACGTTAGGGCTATGTGTCTGACACACCATATCATATCACATATTAGCTAGCTGTTAGCCGTTAGCTCAACCCAAAGCCAGCTAGGTTTAACACGTAACGAGACAGTTTAAGTAACGGTACGTTTCTTTCGTCAAACTACCAGTGAAATACAGTTAATTGACAATACACTGCTATATATGTCTGTTGCCGTGTGTGAACACATTAAATACTGTTTTTAAAAACAGAATTGTTGACAGTACAAGAGACAGTTAAATAAATAATCCCACCTTTAGCACCAGGAAGAGATTTAAACTGTTGTCAATACAACGAGAATCACGTGACCTTTTCCTGCGCTTTAACTTCTTCTTCGTTGGTGTTTTACGGCAGTCGGTTTTCGTTATATTGCGCTGCTGCTACCTTGTGGATCTAGACCATTACTGCGCCATCTTCATACTAGATCCCTTTTCCTCCGCTGTATTTCACAGCCACGGTGCTTGACTGTCATCCACAGGCGGCTCACAGAACAACAACTCAAAATCATGACCATGATGTTTGTTTTTTTCCACTGTTCATCTGTTTAAAGTAAGAGTTTTGCATATTTTTTTGTAGTAATACGTTTGTTTAAGTGCATGTAGTTATATACAATGTATGTACTTTACCAGTTTGCGCTACTTTATTATTATATTACACTGCATTTCAGAGGAAGTTTTTGTACTGGTTACTCGTATATTTATTTTAAAGCTACATTTACGAATTACTTTACAGAATATATTTTTTTTTAGTGGAACAAAATATGAATAATCACATCATACAATATGAGTTCCACTTTTCAAATTTAAACTGTTTGCATATTCATATATCTGGATTTTTCAATGAGGGAAAGGTATATGTAAGAATTTTTAACATGATAAGTGACATTTATTGGGGAAAATCATAAACATATTAATATCCCAAGCAAAGTATGTATTTATGTCTGCAGGGGGTCTTTCGATAACATTGGGTCATAGGACTTTTTCTTGTATTGCTATTCTTCGTGTTGTTATTATTGAATACAAACCTGACACAAAACAAAAAAAGTAATTTCCTTGTGTAAAATATATTATGTAAATGAAGCCAATGTTTATCCACGAATATTTGCTTGTATTTCAAAGTCTCGTGATAACATTGGTTAGGCGTGCGAATGACGCAGTTTGGTGGCAGAGGAGGGAGGGAGCAGAGCAGTAGTGAAGGAAAAGAGGAAAAGAGGAGGAAGCAGCAGCAAGGATGGCGGAGTCACACCTCTGAAGGTAAAACAGTGATATTATTATCACATTAACAGTGGACGTTTTACCCCCATAGCGCCGTTACGCACCTCTCCAGAGACAACACACTCACCAGCCTCTTGTTACGGCGGTTGTCACGTTTCATTGTCATGTTGCGGTGGTGAGTACGAACGCACTCTTTTGTTCAGCTTCGGAATGGCCGCTGTTTTTCAGAGTGTTTTCTTTTTTTTCCTCGGCTAATATTCAATACGGCAACGGGGCTTGTGTATTGTGTTACAGTTAGTTCGCACCTTGTGTGCCTGAAGTGGCCGCTAAGCTGGGATATTAAAACGCATCCACCGGCTCTGTTCTCTCTGGGTGTCTGCTGCCCGGTTGCGTTCAGCTGGCTGCAGCAGAGATCTCCCCTCTCGGTCCAACTCACGGCGGACAGCCGCTCTGCTCGGGCCTTCACACAGTTAGCTCTGGGCTAACCAAAGTTAGCTCCGTGCTAACCACAGTTAGCTCTGCTCAAAGCTAACCGCTGGTAAATATGTCAGGGAATGTCTCGAGACCATTAGCAGTGTTAACTATGAGTAACAATAACCGTTTGTTTTATCGTGTCATATTAGCCGTTACTTTTCCTCGTTTGAATCGTTCTATCGCTGGTTAAAATGCTGTTAGCTTGCGGGCTAACTTGCTCGCTAGTTGACGTTAGCAGGTTAGCCGTCTGCCATCACTGACGTTTTGCTTCGCTGTTGACGTTTAGCTAAGCTGCTTTTATTTCCTGCCTTGTTGTCAGTTGTTTTCGTATACTTAGCCAGTGTGCTTTCTCGTTTTTGAAAGGGATTGGTCGCTTGACATGTGTACTGTAACATTACATTTGTTCTCCGAGTCACTTCCAAGGCTATTTTAGCTAACATTAGGCATTTTCAGCCTACGTGAGTTGGCTAACGACCATTATTTAGCGTTAGCTAACGTTGGTGTTGTACGGCTGTATTCTCTGACAGGCTTACAGTGGTGCATTTCTTATTGAATCCACTGTAATGGACAGACAGAAGCAGGAGAACAGAGATTTATGCTCAGGCCTACATGCACGAGCATTGTCAGAAGGGCCAACGTATCTTTAATGGAAACTTAATCAGTTTTTATGTGGGTTGCAAGTGCCATGAAGTGTGTAGTAGCACTTTATGGTTGTGTTAGTGTTGACGATGCACATGCATTAGCTTTTCTCCGAAGCTGTACGAGTTGAACCTCATATTCGTATCTAATAAATTATTAGTATTAACTTAATAAAACTCTTTAAATGTGTGCAAGTTTGGCCCTAGCACTTAACTGTTTAATTTACATTGTCCAATGGTTCTGGCTGTGTTGTTTTGCAGAAACCTCTGCATGTATTTTAAAGATGCAACTAAGAGTATGCCTGCTTTGACCAATAACTAAACTTTCAATATTGATATGATGGTCATAAATGTCAACTAGTAAAAATTGACTAGGCAATGATGTTGCTCAATTTATTTTGAACGTTTCTTCTGCTCTTGGTATTTTCTTAGACGTATATTTTTTTTAAATAAAGACATAAATCTACACAGATAATGCTTACATGCAGCTTGTTATAAACAATATGCTGTACCAAGGCAGCGACTCTGAGAGTACAACCGTAAAAGGAAGTTGCTTGCAGTTTGGTTTACAGAGCTCCAGCAGTTGGACTGGCCTGGTTATTCTCATTGTATGTTAATACTCATGTTGTACACAGGTATGCCCATTCCAGTCAGTGTTTCATGTTAACCTTCTTATTAATGATGGTGTGAAAGAGCAGCGGATAGCCTTTTTATTTACAGAACACACTGCCGGGGCCATCTGTCATGTTAGGGGTGCTGCTATTGACCCAACATTTCTTTTACCCAAAAGGTCATATGACCTGTTGTTGTGGGGGACTTCATGCTTTGAAGGCCACTTCTAAAGATTACTCTCAGCAGTCCTAACCTTTTCACTTAGCTGTGATCCTGAGCCAAACCTGCCTCTCTTTCTGCCACAGCTTAGCTTGTACTAGTGCAGGGAAGCTTTAAACAGCCACAGAGACTAAACAATGCCATTCTGGCTCAGATTGTCACGTAAAGATCTAAAGAGTTTTGTCTGGATGTCTTTGAGACATAAATATTCAATGTGATTGTTGTGTTACAGGCTTTATAAGGGATGGCTAAATAGCTATATGCATGTTACGGTGGGGCTATAGGCTAACAGTAATGTCAACACCCGCTGGGCCATGTTTGTTTAGTAGGGGTAAGTTGGTGTGAGGCTATGCACAGTACATTCAACAGATTTGCTTGGACTGGCACATTGTGATACTGACAACCCACCAAACCCGTTGAAGTGTTTTTGCTCTTTTTCATGAACAAGGAAGAATATTATCAGGGTATTAGGGCTCCTTTTGTTGTTCTATTTTTTTTCTACATAATGCAGCTTACATTGCACCCTTAGCCCACAACAGGCCCAAGTTGAAATGATTATTTATTCAAATATATTTGTAATATTTCGTAGGAGGAAAGTCGTGTGAATTTGTTGTGGCAGAAAAGCTTGGACAGGCTCTTTTTTTTCAGACTTTTTTTTTTTCGCCAGCATGAAAACATTTTCAACTAAAAGCAGTTTGTTAAGAGTTGTGGTTCACCTGCAAAATGTTGCTGAAATAGACAAAAACGAGGAACTTGCCTACGGTGTGTCTCTGCACGCATCACTTACTGCTGCACTGTGTCAGTCTTAAGTATTTGAAACTGCTTAAAGCTGTTTGATTTCCCACACTCGTTGTCTTTGCTGTGCAGTATCGTTTTTTTAAACGAAGTGAAGTGGGGAATTTTTGAATGCTGCCTACCAGAGCAAACACGCATCAGATCGGAAAATAATTGGGCTTAACCTAGCCAAAACTATTCCATCAATACACGTTTGGAGCGATTCCGATTCAGCAGACAATGTTAAGTTCTTTGTTTGTAGGGTTGCAATGATATACTGGTATCAAAGTAAAAAAAAAAATGGATTGTTAGCATATCCAGAGCATTTGTTTGTCTATGGTTTTGAACATAAGTCAGTGTTTGTTATTTTAAAATCCAGGTAGGAGCAGTCAAGCTGCTCTGTCGCACACCTACAGTGTGTTAAATGTTAATAATCATAGTTTGTATGTTGTGTTATTTTTCTTTAGTTAATTTAACATGCTACTGCTGCCAACGTTTCAGGATCATTGCAACTGATCATAATAATAACAACAACAACAACAATAATCATGATAGTGTGAACCCCTAGACATTTCTTGAGGTGTTTATCATACCATCTCGTACCTTTTCAACCCGAGTTGTGATGATGATGGATGGTCACTTTATTCACCAAACATTTTCAACAGTGTCCAATCTATGCAATTTCCGCCTAAATGTTAAAGACATAGGTGTATGTATTTAAGATAGTATGCATTACATTCTAGCAAAACAATCAAACATTTGCATAACAGCAAATCATCTCTAAGTCACGCTGTTAAAATGTTTGTGCAGTTAAGCGCTTTGAATCACATTGTCATTTTAAATTATATAAATGAATCACACATTTCTTCTATTTCCTAGTTGGGCAGAGTATGACAAAAATAAAGTGATGTATTCTGGAATACACAGGATTTATTGTTTTTTATTAATATTGCCAGTGTTTATATGAGGGTATCTGATGCAGTATGGGCAGCTGATTTGCATTTTCTTTCTCAATTTCCTCTTCATTTCATTGAACAGTGGAAGCTTATTTCGATCTGTGTTCCCTACAAGCAGACCCTGTTTACTATAAACTGTGGTGAGCAGTGTCTTTTAGTAAGAATCATAATACGTTTTGGATGCATGAGGACAGAAAATCAAGAAGAAAATAAATGTGTTCAGTTCCTTTTGTTCCCTTTTGGAAGTGATCAGTTTATTTATCTCTGTAAATTGGCAGAAAATAATAAAGGTTGAGCCGAAGGAATATGTTATTAATAGTCTGAAATTATAGAAGCGGTGACAAATACGTAGACCAGAAACCTTTCCAAAGTGACCTCTCAACTGTTGAAATTCAAAATGCTGAGGATGTTTATTAAAGGTGAAAATGAAATTGTAAACGCAAACTAAATGTCTTTTTCTTTTCCCCAACAGCAAATCTTCGAGGGATTTAAAAAAACAACCTTGATGACCTTTGCACCCTGAAATAACTTGTATCCGAAGGTCCTGGGATCGTATGCAGTTCAAACACTAAAGCATGTGGCCCATGGGTGCCACAGTCCAGCTACTTCAAAGGATTTTTTTCTCCCATGGCATTTTAACAAAGGAACAAAGTATCTAAAGTATCTAAAAAAAAAACGTTGGATCACAAGGCCTTTATTTCCAGGATAATCATAAATGTGTGGGCCTGTACGGGGATGTTTTCTTTAAAAGCCTGCTTGGCTGACTGTGTCCCCTTTTTTCCTGAATAAGTAACCTGACAAGAGAGACTCCCATGAGCAACTCTGCAGGAGGCTCGATAACGTCGACATGAGTAGTACTTTAGGCAAAGAAAAAGATTCGAAAGAAAAGGACCCCAAAGGTGGTCCAGCGGGGAAAGAAAGGGAAAAGGAGGCCAGGGCTCTAGCCGGCTTAGTCAAGGATGGCAAAGAAACGAAGACCAAAGGGAAAGATGCCAAAGAAGGAAAGAAGGACACCAGCAGCTCAACACCGGGTGTGGCCTTCTCCGTTGATAACACGATAAAGCGGCCAAACCCGGCAGCAGGTACGCGCAAGAAGTCCAGCAACGCCGAGGTGATCAAAGAGCTCAACAAGTGCCGGGAGGAGAACTCAATGAGACTGGACCTATCCAAACGGTCCATTCACATCTTGCCCACCTCCATTAAGGAGCTGACGCAGCTGGCCGAACTCTACTTATACAGCAACAAGCTGCAGAGCCTGCCAGCCGAGGTGGGTTGCCTGTCAGGCCTGGTCACTTTGGCCCTGAGCGAGAACTCCCTGACCAGTTTGCCCGACTCCCTGGACTCTCTTAAGAAGCTTCGAATGCTCGACCTCCGGCACAACAAGCTGAGAGAGATACCGGCCGTTGTGTACCGGCTGATATCTCTCACCACGCTGTACCTGCGCTTCAACCGCATCACAACAGTGGAGAAGGACATCCGGAACCTATCCAAGCTCACTATGCTCAGCATTCGTGAGAACAAGATTAAACAGCTGCCCGCGGAGATAGGTGAGCAAAACCTCTGTATTGAGACCTGTTTGGTATTAACCAGTGGTGGACCGGAACCAAGTAAATCTACTCAAATACAATTACTTTCTATTCCACTACATTTCAGAGGGGAATATTGTACTTTTTACTTCACTACATTTATTAATCAGTAGGTGAAATATAGTGCAATGTTTTACAGTAAATGAAACCACTCATCAGTCTAAAACAAATCTATCAAATTAATTCTATTGCAGCCAGCTACAACATTAAAATGCATCTTACATGTTACTGCATCAGTAATATGAATAATCTAATATTATAATGTTGCAACCGAAGAGCCCATTTGGTTGCATATTGAGTAGCCTACATTTTGTTGATTATATACTAACATACTTTCGTTCATGTACGATTTAGAATGAAGGACTTTTACCTGAAACTGTTTTTTTCTTATTTGTTTTTTTCGATTGTGGTATTAGTACTTTTACTTAAGTAAAAGATCGTAGTACTTGTTCTGCCACAGGTATTAATCGATGACACTGGCTCAGTCGGCCTGCACTTAAATCATCAGTGGCAAGTTAGTCTGAACCCCTCGAGACGGTGGAGGTGGAATAGATAGTGGCACATGCGTCTACTCGGAGGACCCCAATGATGGCATTTTAACTCCCATCACTCACACAAAATGATCGCATATGAGACTATATTTGCTCTCAGTCTGGAGCCCTGCGTCGTTTCTTATGTGCGGTCTAATTGTACTGTAAGAGAGAGTTCTAGCTGTAAAACCTTTCTAAAGCTTTGCACCATTGTGGTTCTGTAAAGGGGGAATAATTACATGAATGCGTGTCTTCAGTACAGCACAGGGTGGGTGACTGAAAGTGCTTTAATCTTGAATTGGCTAAATATCTGAATTTGGTGTGCATCTTTCTGCAGGGGAGCTATGCAACCTCATCACTCTGGATGTTGCCCATAACCAGTTGGAACACCTACCGAAGGAGATTGGGAATTGCACACAGATAACCAACCTCGACCTGCAGCACAATGAGCTCTTGGACCTCCCAGAGACTATAGGTAATGTATTCATATTTTAGGACTCAAAAGCAAAGTTCTTGTGTTGTTAAGGTAAAAAAAAAATATAACTCTAGATACATTGTTCTTTTTTGTCATTTTAGGCAACCTGGCAAGCATAAATCGCTTAGGTCTGCGATACAATAGATTGTCAGCCATCCCCAGATCATTAGCCAAATGTCGAGAACTGGAGGAGCTAAACCTCGAAAACAACAACATTTCGGTGTTGCCAGAGGTGAGTGGAAACGTATAAAATATAAATGCAAGTTGTTGCGGTGCATGGTCGTGCACCTCTTGAGTTTTTCAAACATGACCGTCACAAATAGTTGACTAATAATAGCATTATTACCTTGTCTTGAGGATTTTACAAAGCCGGCCGTTTAGTTTTTATCTGCTTTTGAAACAGGAGTTCTTAAATATCTTTGTTTCTTTATATCGCATTTAATACTTGACTTCTTTACTGTACAGGGCTTGTATACAGGCAGTAAAGTACTCCATGAATATGAGATATTAGTTTACAGTCAATTACAAGTCCTCTTTGGTATCTAAATGGTCAGGAAGATCATTTATGCACAAATTTGCTCTTCTGAAAGGCCATTGTGCATTGAGTGTCAATGGTTAGTCTGTAAAAAAATCGATATCAATATACAAGTTAATTCACCATTTGCTGTGCTTGACCAGGGCCTACTGTCGAGTTTGGTCAACCTGACTAGTCTAACACTGGCGAGGAACTGCTTCCAGTCGTACCCTGTGGGCGGACCGTCCCAGTTCTCAACCATCTATTCCCTCAACATGGAGCACAACCGCATCAACAAGATCCCCTTCGGCATCTTCTCCAGGGCCAAAGTGTTGAGCAAGCTTAACATGAAGGTACATATACACACATATATATATATAAAAAAAGCATGTTTGTCTGTGAAATTAGTGAGATAAATCCCTAAGTCAGCAGATTCAAAAATTTCGAAACAAAGTAGAAACGATCATGAATTTTCACCAATCATTATTTATTTATATTCTTGTTTCATATCTTGCCGTCACATGTCAAAAAAGAAAAGCCTTTGGGAACATGTGAGGTTGAATTAGACCTTCTTGTCATACCTACGCTATACTGTGTCAGGAACAATAATTCTGCACATGAGAAATATCATTTAAAATCTTAGTGAACACATAGTGAGGAATGTAAATGTCAGGTGTTAAATCCATTGTCTTGTAGGTCTTGAGCGGTGTGCATTGTAACTGAGCTGATACTGTGAAGGTGTCTGTAATCGTACACTTAAAACAGAACCGTGACGCATCTTTTATTATTTTAAAGAAGCAAAGTTGTGCCTCCTTTTTTTTTTTTTTTTAGAGCGTCATTCTTGAAGGTGGAGCAAGAATCTGTTAGTCACAGTGGGAAGAAGAAGAAGAAGTGCAGGAAATACTGCATTTAAATGTAACGCACAGGTAGTAGCATCTCATAGTATGTGTTAAATCCTACACCGTAGAGTGGAACTACGTAGAGAAAACAAACGCTTATTTGCTCATATTTATCTCAACCGTTGTTCAGGACTAAGGCGGACTCTGTTGAAGTTTGTATTGGCATGAAGCCAGACATGAACCGCCTACTGTATGTCCATACTGTATGCCGTTTGGATCTCCACTGGAAACGTGTATTTCTAGTGCCATGTAGAAGAGCTGCCGCAGTGCACGGGTCTCCTCTTGAACAGCACTATCCTTGTGTTGACTCTGATCACTGATTGTGCTAATGAGGGTATGTCTGCCATTGTCTTCTTCAGGACAACCAGTTAACATCTCTGCCGTTGGACTTTGGCACATGGACCAGCATGGTGGAGCTTAACCTGGCGACCAATCAGCTGACGAAGATCCCAGAGGACGTCTGTGGTTTAGTCTCTCTGGAGGCGAGTCTTTCATTCACACATAGCGGGAATTTGGCCTGCAAATGCAGAGTTTATTGAAGAAGTAGAAAAGTCTCGTTGCATACATTGTGTTTATTTATTTTGTGCAGCCAGTCCTTAGGAATAGAGATGTTTATTTAGCAACTCTTAACTCATGTTATGTCAAACCTGCAGTAGTAAGAAAGTAAGATTTGGCTGAAAATACAGCTCCACAAAAATGACTGAAATGTATAATTCACTTTTTTCAAGAGATGTTTTAATTATTGTTAAAACAGGAATATTAGAGCAGCTCAGTTTGTTGTATTGCTGTGTCATGATGCCAGACTGTCACTGTCTTCACAGGTGTTGGTACTGTCCAATAATCTTCTCAGGAAGTTACCACACGGTATTGGAAATCTGAGAAAGCTACGGGAGCTCGACTTGGAGGAAAACAAATTGGAATGTCTACCGAATGAAATTGCTTATCTGAAAGATTTACAGGTGAGTTTTCCAGAGATGCAGTTCTCTCCTTCACACTCGTACTAGAGATCACAGAATGCTGTCGTATTTCTTCTGCGTCTGTTGTAATGGGGAAAGGCTCATCTTCACTTCATGGCTGATGAGGCCTGTAAGTGGATAAGAAAACCAGCTGATTTTAGCTGCTGCGATGGCGATGCACGTCTCTAATGTTGCTGTAGATGAAGATGGATTTTTTGCTTTTAGCTTGCTTTGTTGCTGGAACAACGGACCAGTAATTAGAATGATGAACCAGTGAGAACCTGAATCAGGAAACAAAATCACAATTGGTATCTAAACAATACCCAATCCTAGTTAGTGGGTTGAAAGATACTCAAACGGATGTAAAGTCATTACAGCAAACAAAAAGAGAGTCCAATCCAAGCAATGTAATATGCTGTCTACCAGTTAGACAATCACCCACAGTTGTTTTCTGAGAGGACAGTGGTGTTGGATAAAACTGGGTGATGAATGGCTTGATTGTAATTATACGATTGGTAAATACTCATTTCAACAAACCTTTAGAGTGCATTATAAACTGTGTTCTTACTCTTTCATTAGAAATTGGTGTTGACAAATAATCAGCTGACCACGTTACCCAGAGGCATCGGCCACCTCACCAACCTGACTCATCTTGGTTTGGGGGAGAACCTGCTGCAACACCTCCCAGAGGAGATCGGTAAGTACCTCCCGCAAGCCTGCAGCCACGAAGATCAGCAGCATGCTCAGCTAATCTGTTCAGGCTACTTTACGACTCAAAAGGTTCTTCAGAGCTGATCCTGGGTCAACTGTATCTCTAGGAGACGAGTGGAAAAGGAAATCCTTGCTGCTGGGGCTGTTTGACTAAAAACACAATCTTGAATTTTGGCGCAAAATTCAGTCAAAACTGATACTACTATTTAAATCATGTAAAGTTAAACGAAACAAAAAGTGGAGTAAAACAATAATAAAAACAAACGACTCAGTATTCTGTGGTGACGACGTGTGACTTGCACATTGTGTGTACATGAACATCTAATTGGTCTTTTAGAAAGGGGCACAAGTTGGCTAACCTCTAATATCTACCATAATCTATTTTAATTTGTGGTGTCAAAAATATTTGAAGAGTTAGTGCCACTTTTTTAAAAAGAAATAAAATTTTACAAATGAGTTGTAGCTTTTTTGAATTCAAAGTGTAACGTTGTTTCCTTGATGAGAGCTAAACTTAACCGTTAGGATTTAAGAGCTTAACAGTGCGCCCCACCTCTGACCCTTCCGCCGAGTGATTGGTCCGGCGTGACTGCACTGGTGAGGTTAAGAGTTGAGTCAGAGATTAAGGAAGAAGAAGCTGATGGCGGATGTATTTTTAGAGTGTTCAGACTGGACCCAGAATGGAATTATACCTGTGGCTTTAAGGTGTTACCGTTGCCATTAGAACCAACAATGTAATATGACGACGGGCATTAAAAGCTTAATTCGAAACCTCAATAAGCAGCTTTGAATGTAAAAAGAAAAAAATACATTTGGTACAGCCCTTATACATTAAGTCTGCCTGTGTTCCGCCCGGAGGCTTTTTACTTGAGACCCCGGTTCCTTGGTTGACTTCTGCAGTGTCATGCCTCCACTAACAGCAGCTGGTGTCTCTCCTCAGGTACGCTGGAGAACCTGGAGGAACTGTACCTCAACGACAATCCCAACCTGCACAGCCTACCGTTCGAGCTGGCCCTCTGCAGCAAGCTGTCCATCATGAGCATCGAGAACTGTCCCCTCAGCCACCTGCCGCCCCAGATTGTCGCGGGAGGCCCCTCCTTCATCATCCAGTTCCTCAAGATGCAGGGACCGTACCGCGCCATGGTCTGAGCCAAGAGCAGCGTGGTCCTGCTCGACTCCAAACCCTCCACTCGCTCTGAACCCTCTCGCCTGCCCGCCCCCATTACGTGTATCATACACTGTAAAGAAAACAGACTCGCCACAATCAGTGTCGGTGGCAAGGACGACGAGGAGGAGGATGAGGAGGAGGAGGAGGAGGAGGAGGAGGAAAAGGAGGAAAATGTTTCTTTCGCCATCCTTGGATAGAAAAGGAGGCGAATCATTGGAGATTTGACTTCTGTGTTACTCCAGAGTTTATCACGGTCATTTTAGGACCCCAGCCACCCCCACTCATGTTTCATTCTGAATCATACAACAGGAAAAAAAAAATATTTCCATCTCTTTGCCAAAACTGAAGATATATAAAGTTCTATATATTGAGTAACTGTGAGCTAAGTGGCAAGTCTTTTAACCATATAAACCGTACTCCCATTGCCAATATATTTACAGTAATTAAAAGCATCTATTATGTGAGCAAGGATACAATTGTATGCAAAAACAAACAAAAAAAAAAGTCTTTGGAACTTCACATTTACTGCTGCTGGCGTAATTTTAACTTTGTCATCTTGTTGTTTTTTTTTCTTTTGATATTCACTTCTTTTAACATCACCTTTGCTCAAGATAACTTCTGTTCACTGCTTGTTGACCATAGAGAACAAAGGTCTAACGACGGCTTGTTTATACTTTCTTTTTTTACCTTTTTATGTTTAAATACTGTGCCTATGTTTAGAGTGACCCAGGGGTTCATTTCTAAACACAATTGTCCATGAGAATACAAAGATATAAATTATTTCAAAAATTCTTCTCTTTTTTTTATTATTACTGCTGTTTTTACTTAAGTTTTTCTTATTTGTAGTGTTCTTTTTTTTTTTTTTTTTTTTGCCGTTGCATTAATCTGTTAAATCAAGCGATATCAGTTGTAAAATAAGATCTTTTTAACAAATAGCAGCAGTAGTTGGTAAACATTGAGCTAGTAATGTATACATATGAGAAATGCCAATCACACACCATTTAAAAAAAAAAGCAAGTTGGACTTTTCTCCAAAACGGGAGGTGCAGTGACCCCCCCCCCCCCCCAAAAAATATTTCTTTTGTGTGACAAAAAGGTATTGAAAACAGTCAAACCTGCACAGGTGATGGGATAAATGATGAGATGTTTTATATATATGTATACGGATCCTGGTGGTTGCCTTGAGTGCAATTCTAGTTCTGTTTACTGGTTTGATATTATCTTCAGTGTTGGGCTGCAGAGCTGTCATTCAATGGATCACTGACCAACATATCAAGCATTTTTTAAAAGACGTAATCTGGAGCAAGTGGTGAGTGTATCAGAGCTTCGGTAATAAATCATCGACAGGTAACACTTCTGTTTTTGGGTTAATATCCTTAATTGTTTGTTTTTTTTTTGTTTTTGACCGGGTTTCCTAAGAATCTTAATTACATGATGGAAAATGTTCCCTTTATTTAGAGTCATACTTTTTAAAATATATATCTCTATATCGATATATATATATATATATATCTTCATTTGTCCCACACTGTCCCAGCAATGCTGCTGCTCTTATGCACTTTTAAAAAAAAAACTTCCATTGGCATCCTCTAGAAAAACACACCGTAGCCTCTCATTGGTTATTTTTGAATGGGGGCATTTTGTTTCATTAAGTATTTTATCAGTTAAACAAACCGTTTTATCATGTAAATTTGAATAAATTAAATCTAAATGTCAAGTTTAGCGGGCTCAGAATATACTTGTTACTTTCATCCTGTCAATCTTCATTAAAAGGAACTTGAGCTGTAGGATGGTCTGTGTGGCTGTGACACGTTTCAAGGTTCCCATATCCTGCTTTCTGATTTGCAAAGTGAAATGGCTTATTGCAGCTCAGATCAGCACTGTTCATTTTAAATCAATTTACATTAAGTGTTTTCTTTTTTTCTAAATGATGAAATGTGTATTCGGTTAGTATTATTTCAAGTGACTGTACATTAAAAATCCAGACAAAATGTAATCAAACCAAACTTTTTTTTTTTTTTCTTCAAAATGTGTTGCATCCCAGCTCTATATTCAATCATGATTCTCTTTTGTATTGAAACGTGTGGGTCTACTTTTTTGCAGCAGCAGCTTGGTGTGTTTTAGTGGGGGGGGGGGGGTCGGGGGAAACGATGTACGCTGCTTCTAATTTACCAGCAGAACATGTTGCTGCTTTACGTGGACTGAAACATATGCTGTACAAGACGGGGGGGGAAGGGGGGGGGAGGAGGCGGGAAACGATCCACTCCCAACACTGATGCGGTCTTCACTCGGACAAATCCACTGACCTTTGCGATTTGGCGTCAGGCCTGGTGGTTTTCTCACAGATCAAATCGTTTTGGACACAACGATGAGTCGACACAACACGGTGCATATATGAGCTTAACGCAGTTACAGTACAAGACTGTCGGAAAAAAAGACAAAAAAAAAAAAGAATTGTAAAAAGGGCTTTCTGTGTTCACGCTCAACAAACACACCGGAGGCATTGCATTCCTGGGTTTTCTATAAAAGCTTTGGAAGTTTTCTTTTTTTTTTTGTGTATTTACTTTTAGCTGTAAACAATTGTGTGAAAAATGCCTTCAACGAGTACTCAAAAGTGAGACGTGCATTAGGTGTGCAGCGACAGCGCTGTGACCCATTTTTACATTCGGCCTCTTGTTTTTAGTTTTTTTTTTTTTTTTTTTTTTTCATGTGCCATTTTGCAAGATTGAGAATGCCAATGTATAAAGATGCAGAGGATGATGGGGAGGGTGGGGCAGAAACTGGACTGGGGGGGGGGCTCATGGACCAGAGAGCGTTCATCACATCCTGGATTGTAGTTTCAATGTGCTGTGGAGGAGATGGAGGTCACCGACTGACGAGCTCAGCTAAAACGTGTGACTTGTTGGATCAAAAATGATGACGACGTATTGCATACTGGTGCATCCAAAAATAATTGGAGTATAATTGGTGTTTATTTTTATATCGTCTGTGATTTTCGGCAGTGGAGAGCATCGCAGAATCAACGTCATTTCGCTCCTTTTTTTTGCTTTTTATTCTGGATCATACAACTTGTCTTTTTCTTGCCTGGTTATTTTGTACAGGAAACAAGCATGTTGAACACATATTGGACATGATTTGTCTGGGTCAGAATTGGGCGTTTCTTTGCATAGAGGACTTGGATTTAGTGGCTATTTGGTGTATCTGCAAATGCTCCCTTTTTGTATATTGCAAAGAGTATCGAAGCATTGTGTGGCAATGCTTATCCTACTTAATCTACATTGACAAGCAGCCTTAATGATCTTTTTTTATGTGTTTGTTTGGCTATTCCTTGTGTCTATGGCCACTGACTGTACTTGATGACAAGCAACTGGTCGTTACAATGTAAATTTGGGTCTAGTTTCTTTCTGTCTTATTTTTCCTTTTACTCTGTACAGTGATCTGACGTTACGGTAAACTCAGTATTACAAAATCTGTAATGTGATGAGAGTTTTACATAAAGACAGTGCAATGGAAGATAATGCCATTTTGCTACGCATTAGCTTGCGTCTCACTTGTCTTTGGCATTAAAGGGGAATTCCACCAAAACTGACTTGCATTTTTATTCTGCAACGGCAGAGCTTTTTCAGTAGAAATCACCACGTTTTTCTTCATGTATTTCAGAAGTAATATCAGGTTTGAGTAATAATATTACAAAATCAGAGGCAGTAAAATGATGTGACATCAACTTTAATAGTCTTGAGATTGAACTTTTACCACATCTATATGTAGAATCTGCAGTTGTTTTCAGAAACGTCAAACTTTTTAGGAAGTTCAGGTCGATGTAGGAACACAAGTTCTTCATCTTCAGAGCACATAATGACATAAATGTCCACTTTTTTGTAATTGGACCAAATCACTTTTGGTGGAAAGGCCCTTTTAATGTGTAGCTGCCAGCTCTTTCTCCTACCTGGATCTCACCCGCACACACCCCTGCTATAGTATCTCCATACATTTACTTGACTGCCTTATGCGCACCAAGCAAAACCTTTATGACAGATAATCACTTTCCTTCTTTTCTTTCTTTAATGTAAAGGGGTCTGGGTCCATGTTGAAAGCAAAGTGTTTGGGTCAGTTGTCTCTTGACTGGACGAGCAGATGCAGACATGACTACCTCTATGTGAGTCTTCATTGCTAACCACAGTGACCAAGATCCAGTCTGAGGTGTTTCTACCCGTGTACATACAAAAGCTGTGTGTTGGCAGCAGGAACTTTGATTTGGACAAACAATTCAACCCCAGTTTGTTTTTATTAAGCATCCTTCTGTTTTATTTTGGTTACATGCCTTTACTAAGTATTATTTAGCAAATGAAATGAGGAAACAGTTTGTGTGCTTGGTTGTAAATGACAAACGTAATGCCGCCCCATTGTAAGACAGTTACCCTGAAACCAGAGTACTACTTTGCAAATGAGTGAAAATGACCATGTGTGGTGATATTCTGTATGTACATACATCTTTTTAACTGTAATAAACCGATACATATTTACAAATTTATGATGTGTTACTCTCCCTATGTTTCAGTTTCAGTAAAAAGTTATGTGAAAAGAATATATTATATTGTGCTTTGTAGTTTTAAAACAACACAAAGGTTCACAAGTACCAATCATATTTTGAGAGAGATTTAAGTTGAGATTTAATGAGTTAAGTTGATATTCAATGAATAACATCTTGTCTTTTTAAAAATTAACCAATATTTTATCAATTAAGAATTTGTCTTTGTCTTTTTTTTCCTTTAGAGGGAGTATTGCTGACTGAGTGAAGACAATATCATCAAAGCCTTTTGTCCAAATTCTCAGAGAAATTATTCAAAGCTACAGTGAAATTCAGGGCTCGCCGTCCTCACATTTAATCACATCAACTGAATTCATTGTTGCGATTCATTATTTTGGTTACAAAAACATAAGCGTGTATTCCAGTGTTTCTATTTCAGAGGCCCGAGCTGTGTGTCTCTGCTCCAGGTCAACACCGCCCCCTGCTGGTGAATTAAAGTCGTTAAATTATCAAAGCCGCCTGTATTTCTGTAACACTTCCATCTGAAAGTCACTTCTGTCAGGCAAATGAAGTATATCATCCTGCTTCGTTTCGCTGAAATGTGTGGAGCTGCGGATGACTTTCCCCACCTGTTTGTCTGCGCCCTGTCGCCAAAAAGGGGCTCGAAATCACCTGTAAAAAAAAAACAAAGTAGCTACGTTAAAACAGACCCTGAGCGCTCTGACCTCAGATTCTTCATCCTCTAAATTTGTCAGACCACTTTAATGTTCCCACGGCGTCATCCTCCTAAAACTGAAAAGCTCTTGCACGAGACGACAGGTGTCACTGTATCCTTGCGCTTAGTCTGCACCCTCATGCATCAACAAGCGCCACGACAAAACAGCTGTTTACCCAACAGAAGTCAGTGAGTGAGTCGTGTGGCTGCAACGGGCGATGTTATTTTATCAGCACGGAAAGACGAGATTATCAGGCTGATATGAACACCGAGGTGAGCGCTTTGAATAGTCACTCACAGTTTTAAAGCCTCTCACACATTTCCCAGATACTTTGTCATCATTGGGCAACTGCCTATCAGATCATCCATAAAGCTATATTTTTTTCAAGAATGAATTTCTGTCAGTTATTTGAAAGGCCAGATCAATGGGGGAGAACGGGGTCGGTTGTGATAATTTGGTTTCCGTAGTAACAGCTGTGAGTGACGTTGCTCAGTCCAGTCATGCTCAGGTGCATGTCATACTGACACAGACAGTGGGAAGACACACTCATACTAAAAAGTATGAAAAATGGAGGTAATGCTTGATTTTAAATAAAAAAAAAATGATTATAAGAGTCATTGTATAGTAAGTAAAAAAATCATAGTATATTTTTTGAAAAAATAAATGAAGAAAACACAGTCTAGTTTGTCAAAAAAGTCATAAAAAAGCCATAGTCAACAAACAAAGTCGATATATATCTTGGAAAAAGTATAGCACTTCGGGAAAATAAATCATGAAAAAGTCATAGTACAGTATGCCAAATAATATAATAGTATATCAAAAAAATCATGAAAAAATTATAGTATGTAAATGATAAAAAAAAAGTCGTAATATAGTATGTTGAAAACAATCTTTAAAAAGTCAGAGTATAGAATGTGGAAAAAAATCATAGTATTGGCATGTCGAAAATATCTTGAAAAAGTCTTAGTATAGTTTGTTGAAAAAAGTCATAAAAAAGACATAGTATTGCAAGTGAAAAAAGTTATGAAAAGGTTATAGTATTGTATGTTGAAAAAAAAAGATAAAAAGTCATAATATAGTATGTCAAAAGATTCACAGTATGTCAAAAGAAGTCATAAACGAGTCATACTATGGCATGTCAAAAAAGGTCATAAAAGAGTCATACTATATGGGTAGATGGGGAAACCTCTCTGCTGTTAATTCACAAGAAAACAGGAAGAAGGATATGGTTTCCATTAGCCTGCGTGGACCGCACTGTCATGGTTTCTCTGCTCGTCCTTTCACAGCCCGTCTCTCTACTCCCCCTCCCATCTCTCTCCCGTCACTCCCTCTCTGGAGATGCAGAAAACCCAAGGCCCATTACGTGGGCCACAACCCCCGGGTTCATTCGTAGTGCTCTACCACACGGATCTGGTTCATATGGAGTGCCTTCCTTTCAATAATTATTAAGTCATAAATGAGTCATTCTATAGTCTGTCAAAAAAGTTATAGTATGTCGAAAAATGGGTGTTCACTCAAAATGTAAATTTGCCAGTTTGCTAGCCTGTCAGCCTCAAGGTTTGGCGATCTGACACCTGTTCCTTGTTTCCAGTCGATTCCAGCGCAGCAACCTCCAGCTCCTGCAGAGCAGCAGCAGTCACAAGTTACCGTTCTTGCTCTTCGTTCTACAGCTGGGTCATCAGTTGCTTACTGCCCCCCTGTGACCTCAAGTCTCCATGACCGAGTTCTAGTGTGGTCCTGTGAACATGTCCATGTTCCCGTCTCCGTGAGTCATAGGGCCCTCCCTCCTGGTTTCCCTCCGGAGAAGTTCTGCCCTGCTCCCGGGCCGTCTGCCTGGGGTTCCCTTCTCTGCCTCTGCCTTGCTCCCAGACCATCTGCCTGGGGTCTCATGCTCCGCCCCTGTCCAGCCACCAGGGCCTTCAGCCTGTGGTCCTCTGCTCTGTCCGTGTCCAGTCCTTCATTTTTATTAGTTTCCTGGGCACTTGTTCCTGAGTAACAGGTTTGGACCCAAACGCAGATAAGGATGAGGAGGCAACTCAAAAGAGATAATGCCAAAAAAATCAGAAGGCCTCTGGAAACAGAGCCAGACTGTTAGTAGTGTCCGAAAAATATGATATAGTATGTCATAACAAATGTAATGCTTTAAAAAAAAGCATATCATTGTATGAAAAAATGAAAAATGGTATGCCTTAAACAGTGTCCTCAATTTTTTTTGAGAATATATAATGTTGGACCATGACGAAAATGTGTGTAAGAGTAGCAGGATTTGAATCGCACTAGATTGATTTAACATCATTCAAAAAATTAGAAAGCATTTTAATGGTAGACACCGTGTCCACCATGTCCAGGACAAACTGATGTCAAGGAGTGTACACCACAGCCTCCCACAGTTACTTAGGAATTTCCTTCTCCAAGCAGCCCTCCCAGAGTGATTTTAAATGTACCAAAAGAAGACCACAAACAGTGCATTGAATTGTGTGACTGAGAGTCAGAGCTTTTGTGGTAAGAAGGGGCTCCAGTTCCAGGAAGACTCTGGGAGTTTGGAAAATGATAAATCCCCTGACGGATGAAATCTGAAGAAATGTTGTTTTCTTTATCTTGATTTGCGGAAATGATGCAAAATAACAATCAGTGGACTCCAGTCATAAACGTGACAGGAAGGACTTTTTAATTTAGTATTTGCATGTTCTCTACTTTTTGCAGTGTTGAGTGAGTATTTGCAATTGTAATTTCAAAGCAACTTTGGTATCGCACTAAAACTAAAAATTGCTTTCTATCATGGCTGACACTGATGTTAGTTGGGATAAAACGGAACCCGTTCATGAGTTAAAGGAACAGTGCGTCGGAATAAGTGGCATCTAGCGGGGAGGTTGCAGATTGTATACAACTCAATACCCCGCCTCTCACCGTCGGTACCTGAATGTCATGATAAAATAGCATACGAAAATTGTAAAAAATTTAAAATAAAAGTCAGACTGGTAAGCCTCCCTTGAGGCTGAACTGCTCAACCCGGCCCTGTTAAGTGGTCAAGTGGCGTCTGTTAGCACCATAGCTAGGCTAATTGTACATTTAGCAGCCAGTAGCCAATCAGAGGGTAGAGTAGGGGCGGGTCTACCCGCAAGGCATACTTGTTAGGCACGCCCCCGCACACGCGCAAAATGGATCGAGCAGCTGGCAGGGATTGGGCACTGACACGCACCCTTCCTTTTCCAAACGTGACGGAGAACACGTTACAAAGGGAGCTTAAAGGGAAAGGCTCTCGCTAGAGTCAGCGTTTTTACTGTAACATGGCTGACTTAGTGAAGAGAACAAGCTCCCGTGTGTAGATATAAACAGCTCATTGTATGATAACAAAACACTTAGTTTCAGGTGATATGAAAACATAGTTACGAATAGCACTATTAAACTATTATATCATATTTGTGAACAAGTTTTACATCTGTTTTATAAAAACTAATAAAAATGACAACATATTGTCTCACATACTGCTGGTTAATTTCATATTTATCTAAAATAAGTATTAACCAACAAAACCAACTTGTTTTTAAGAGTAAACTTACGTGAACTGTTCCATGTCTGCTGCCATCACCTACAACGACTTTTTCATGGACATGAAAAACATATATAATTTTGACAGCTAAATATCATCCAGTGAAACAGCACTGGGCAAATTCAGTGACGTGTCAGATAATGTTAAATATTTGCCTTGTTAAAACTGTCTCCAACTGTTACACTGAATAAAACAAACACACTTTAGAAACCTTAAACGTTTGCTTTGGAAATGCATTTAAAATGATGAAATCTATATTGTAAACAAAAATGTTACAGTTGAACCCGGCTCCTCTTGGTCTGTTCAAACACAATGACGTCTATACTGCACATTTAAAGCAGTTTTAAGGCCACAGTGGGAAGATTAAACTCTCCCCAAAAAGGGTAGACTTTTTTTTAAAACTTAGACCTCAGTAAAGTGTGGATGAATAATATCGTGCACCTGCCTGTATCACTGCTTCCAAGTCAGATCTGTAAACACCAAAGTACATGATCAGAAGTTTCCTTTGGGCAAATCATCTATAGGTCTGAGAATCAGTCTGAGGTCTGCTCCTGACAAAGTTTCCCTCCTGTGTTGGATATGAAGTGTCAAAAGGTGAATAAATAAATAAAGTTTAGACAAAGAAATAAAGGGCCTCTCTTTATATCCACGTGGTGTGGCTCTGGCTGCTGCTTAGCAACGGAGTATAGCACCTGCACTGCAAAAAATATCTGTCCCAACAGGTCCTGTAGTTTACTCTTTAATTATTGTCTATTTTCTGAGTCTTTGAATTTGTGTTTTAAGCTCAGTTTTAGAAAAGAAAATCCCTGCATTTCTCCTGTCTCTTTTAAAGATGACCTTTAATGCACTTTTATTTAATTATTTATTAGAATTGTACTGCACTGTAACTTTGTTTTGTTTATGTTTTAGTATTTTATTCTACTGGGGTTTTATTTTTGTTTGGTTTCTATTATTTTTTACCTCATAAATAAACTTGTCTCGATCATGTACTTGGTTGCCCTTTTATTATTTATTTACTTAGTCTATATGCATTACGACAGAAGTATGTACAGGGGACACACACGAAAACAGAAACACTCTAATGCAGACCATTTTAACAAAAAATACTAAAACTTCAGAGTTGACCACTCACCTGAATACGTATGGTGTCAATGGCATGTGGTGGCATGTGTAGCTACCTGTTGATTTGTTCAACACCTGTACCTGTATGTAGACTATATGTCCACGTGTAATACTTTTTTTTCCCCTTGCAGGTGATGATTCATTTTTGATGGCGTTTCCCTCCTGAGATTCCTTCTATACAAGCGCATTAGTGTTTGGTGTTGTTAGACCCACATGTCTGTCCATGTTGACACTCTGTGAACTCACAGTGAGCGGAACACTTTTTGCAGCGTGCGGGCTATAAAGAGAGGGAGTGGCGCACTGGTTAACACTGAGAAGAGAGGACCCGCACACAGACGGCAGCCCGGCAGCGCCCGGGATAACATGATTAGCGCGCTATTAGGTCCGCGACTGAGCACCACTAGATGCAGCACAGGGACCATTGTGTCGGGAAAGAGAGGAGACACAGAGGGAAGACTTCACGCTTGATCCGCCTCATGGATCGTATTTGCTTCCTATTGATCTGTTTAAAGAAGTTACCCAGTGCCAGCTTTTTTTTTCATGCCCGTGCGTCTCTGGCACCAGAGAGAGGTTGTGCCACCGCTTTCTTGCTCAGGTAATATAATTTCGCACTTTATATGTCATTTAAAAAAAATGCTGTTCAGGGAAAAGAGCTGATATACTGCTTGAGCTAATTATAGTTGTATTAATGTAAAGTATGTCATAATTGATTTAAAAGTGTAAATAGGTTGAAGCTATCTGATTTTTCCTCTTGTTGCCTCATATTTTCAGATGAATTGACAGCCTTATAAATGATAAGAGCTTCCCCTCAAGGAGGTTGTACACGATGAAAGAGAAAAATCCGGGAAAGCCTCAGAGAAGTGATTCAGTTCCTTCCCTTCACAGCCCTGCTGTGACTTACTAGCTCCGTCCTTCTTGGTGATGATATTTGTTAACCTCAGGGGAACTCACATAGGAAGTGGGCCAATCTACTCCAATGGGGTTTGACAACGAGACCAATCAGACTCTTCCAGACGTGGCCCCTTACAGCCTCCGGCTCTCACTGCCGCTCACTGTGCTGGTGGGAATCATGATCTCGCTGACAGTGTTTGGCAACGTGCTGGTGGTCATAGCTGTGTTTACAAGCCGGGCCCTGAGAGCTCCCCAGAACTTATTCTTGGTGTCTTTGGCGTCGGCAGACATTTTGGTTGCTACCCTCGTGATGCCTTTTTCCTTGGCCAATGAGCTCATGGGATACTGGTACTTTGGTGAGGTGTGGTGTGAGATATACCTGGCACTTGATGTTCTTTTCTGCACCGCCTCCATCGCCCACCTCTGTGCCATCAGCTTAGACCGCTACTGGTCCATCACACAGGCCATCGAGTACAACCTGAAGAGGACGCCGCGACGCATCAAGTGCATCATCTTCATCGTGTGGGTCATTGCGGCGGTTATCTCCTTCCCGCCTCTTATCACCATGGAGAAAGAAAACAGCGAGGAGGAGCCTGTGTGTAAGATCAATAATGACAAGTGGTACGTCATCTCCTCCTGCATCGGCTCCTTCTTCCTCCCCTGCGTCATCATGGTCCTGGTTTACGTGCGAATCTACCAGATCGCCAAGAAGAGGACGCGGGCGCCGCCGGGAGACAGGAAGCCGAAGCCGAAGACGGCGACTGTTGCTGCCGCCAACCATAAGGAGAACGGCGTGGGCGCAGATGACACAGAGGAGCGCCTCTGCCACGAGAAGCTGAATGGGGAGCAGGACATCGAGCTGAAGGAGAGAGTGGGAGGAGAAGGAGGAGCCGATGAGGAGAAGGGCGAGGTCAACGGGATGGACCTTGAAGAGTCATCCTCCTCTGACCACAAAGTGAACAATCCCTGCTCGATCAAAAAGAAAGTGGCCAAGGGGAAAACCAAACTGAGCCAAATCAAACCGGGGGATGATGGCGTCCAAAAGAGGACATCAAGCACCAAGGGCAGCCGCTGGAAGGGTCGACAGAACCGGGAGAAACGCTTCACCTTCGTCCTGGCCGTGGTCATTGGCGTGTTTGTCATCTGCTGGTTTCCCTTTTTCTTTACATACATGCTGATGACGCTGTGCGAGTCCTGCCCGGTGCCCGACACCCTGTTCAAGTTCTTCTTCTGGTTTGGCTATTGCAACAGTGCGCTGAACCCCATCATTTACACTATCTTCAACAATGACTTTAGGAGGTCGTTCAAAAAGATACTGTGCAAGAGGGACACTAGAAGATATGTATGATGGAGTCTATCTTTATGTACATACTTTTTTTACTATATTGTACATAAAAATATAAAATACATAGACCATTGCGCATGGGTCAGTGGCTTGTACGCTCTCGGTGTAACTGCTTGAAAAGGTTTTTCCCAGGATGAGCTTTACGTGCAGCATCTTTTCAAAACATCCACCACAACCTTCACAGAGAGTCGATAACACAACACCACAGTGAAACCATGTTTTTATTTTAAATTGTATTATTATTTTTATAAATGAAACAAACATAGTGAAGTCATGCTAGGTGTTGTACTTTAAGACAGTATGTTGTGCAAATTGACCTGTCTGAATATTCGTCTATTTTTCGTTGTTATGGATACAGTATTGGCATTTTGTATAATATGACCAAAATGATGGCGACGGGGGTTAGGATGATGATGACGATGATGATGATGATGATGATGATGAATATGATGAAGTGGGGGAAGAAGGCTGGCTCTTTAAAGAATAAAAACAATTTCCTAAACTGGTCTCAAGGCTCTACAGCAATTTAAAGCATCAAGTTAGTGACGTTATCCCATTGTATGTTGGACTGCGTGGTTACACACACACACACACACACATAGTAAAACAGTCTTTTCATGATTTTTGGGGACATAAAATTGACTTACCCTATATATATATATAACCCTTACCCTGACCTTAAACCAAGTCTTCACCTTAAAATATAATGGTTTACGTTATGGGGACGCGCATTTTGCTTGGAAGGTGGGTCCCCACAATGTGACTGTGTAAACACAGCCAAACACACACACACACACACACACACACACACACACACACACACACACACACACACACACACACACACACACACACACACACACACACACATACACTATAAAGGCAAAGATATGTGGAAAGGCAGAAATAGAGTCTGTTGTAAAAAACATGAGTCTGCATTTGCATTCAGAACGTGAGCTGGTGAGAATTCCCAAAATGCAAAGCTGCTGTGATCCATGTGAAGGTGTGAAAACGTTTGGAAACCATGAGTCCTCTTGTGCAGTGAATGGTCGGTTGAATCTGACCTTTGCAAGAGATTAACAAGGAGCTTAGTTGTGCCCCGTAATGGGCCCCGAATGGAATATGTACAAATGTTCTTTGGTTCTCGGATTAACGATGGAGGTCTTCATTCTGAGATGTCAGATTCCCAAAAATGTAATTACATGTTATATCTTTTTGAATCTTACAAGTGAGTGTTTGCTAAGGCTCTCAGAGGCCGTTTCTAAATCAATTGTGAATGATAAATACGGTTGCAATGCGAGGCATGGGAAGTGGAGAAGTAACGGTTAATTTGCTGCTTTGTGTTACCACGGTATGCGTCATTAAGAAGACATGGAGCCTGTCAAACCAGAACCTGATAGACTGCTCTCTCGCTCTCTCCCTGCTCAAGTCTAGAGAATGGGTGAATAAAATAAAGGAGCGACTATCATTTGTGCGGGGAATACAGAAAATAGAGCTTCACCCAGCGGAGGGAGTGTAAGTAAATGCATTCCTTTTGACAGTCAGCAAGGCAGGTGAACAGCGCTCTCTCCTCAGAAAGCTAAATGGTTCTCCTGGGAGTCTCTCTCTCTCAGTATATCATTTATTTCGTCCAACGGAGCCTGGTGCGTGCTCGTATTCAGTGTTTCCCAGCATGTTCACAACATGTGTAAGTGTTTGAGTCTGTGAGAAAGAGGGAGTGTGTGAGAATGTGCATGTGTGTGTTTGCAGTGCATATAAACAGACGGGGGTGAGCTCCCACTGGACAGAAAAGCTTGCGGTTTGTGCCGATGCTCCACGTTCAGTATTGTGGAAGATTTTGAGGGGGAAAAAAAGAGCTGACATTAGGAGCTGACAGAGCCCTAATGTCCCCACTTATTTTTTTTTGTGTGCAAAAGTTAGTATCTTCTGGCATCAAGTTAATTATCTTGTGCTCGCAACATTTAACTTTTATTTATTCATTTATTTATATGTATAGTTGAGTTCATGAGCTCATTTTAATCTGCAGTCCCTAGGCAGGTTATTACAAATGAGTGGCATAACGTTATCGACACAATGCTTCAGCAAGTAATACAATACAATAAAATACATAAATACATAAGTAGCAGATATGTAAAAACAATTCAGAGTATGTTACTCCTGATTACAGGTTTCTGTTTTAAGAATAGGTAATTAGTGCTCTGGTTTGCCCAAACGTACTACAACTGTATTGTACAACACAGTCCCCTCTGGTAGTTATCCTCATTGCCCTCCGTTTACTATTCTTTTGCATTATTAACTGACTCAGTGTGGGAGGTTCAAGCCTATGTAAAACCTTAAAGACGAGTCAAGCATCTACAAATTGTTTACAACTGCAAAAACTATCATAATTAAATGAATTGTACTTTTGTACTTTTATAATTATCCTGTGGCACAAAATAGAAAAAATATCAGATTTCAGTCGTGAAACAAGAGCAAATTCATTTAGAAGTAAAAGCCTTTTAGCCTTTTTTTCACATTTGCACTTTTTATTCCAATTAAATTAGATTCTGGTTAATTTTCGGCCTTTGTGCAATTTGTTTGGGGCAAGTGTGAAACAGCACTCGGATGCTGACCAAAACAACTGCATGGAGACCCTTGACTCTGGAGCGTCTGGTTTGTGGTGGGGAATGTGATCCGACCTCGATCCGACCCAACTACCAGGTGTGCTCTGCAAGTTTGAGCTAAACTAGTCCTGTAGCCAGGTGTGCTTTGCTTTCTGGAATGCAGTACAGCACGCAAATTGTAGCAGTTTGTGTCGTAGCATCAGCAAGCTAGCCGGAGAATGAACCAAGGTCTCACCTGGACTTGCCTCAAAGTGCATTCAGCATTCTGCTGGTATAGTTTTGCCCCGATTATTACCATGGAGTGAAAGCCAACTCCACTGTTGCTCCATGTTAAATTGCCTTTCATGTTTTTCTAACAGAAATATGCACAAGACCTTCTCTTCCTGTATTTTCTTTCTGACTCAAGACACATCTGACCAATAAGTGGACTGAACACTCTCACGTGATTTTTCTCTGTGCAAAATGAAACCGCACCAAAGGGGAAAACGCTTCGAATTTCAAGTGAAAGGAAATCAAGACAGAAAGAGCAGAGTTAAATGACAATACAAATGAAATGGATAAAGAATGGCAGAAAAGCAAAAGGTCAGGGGAAAAAAGAATGAATAAAGACAAGACAAGCATCTACAATCATAATTAAATGAATTGTACTTTTTTACTTTTATAATTATCTTGTGGCACATAGAAAAAAAATCATCTTCCAGCATTTTCGGGGCTCCATACAAGCCAGCTTGCATAGAGAGGGAAAGTGTCAGAGCCAGCCAGTAAGCAGCAGCACCACCAATGCTGTACCATTCAGGTGGCTCAAACTTATCTCTTATTTGTGGTTCAGAGCGGTGTGTATTTTGTTAATGCGTGGTTGGCTTCAAGTTAGTGTAGCATGCCTGCACTGTAAATCCTTTCACAGGTGAATTTATTTCAAGTTATTGTGCTTTTGGCTTTGAGTGCTCCTGTACTGTAAATCCTGTTGAGACTCAGGTGAATGTAATGTCTTAGTTTGTATTTTGGCGTGAATTGTGTGTGGGCCTATGTGTGCTGTAAAACTTGTTGAGGTACAATGGGGGATGAGACTGGTCCAGGCAAAAATTGCCTAGGCCGAATATTGTTCCCAGTTTGACTCTGGCTGTGGCATGGGGATATGAGAGACTAAATATGGAAGCTAGGAGGGGGGGGGGGATGCCAGGGGACTTGTGGTGAAAAATATGTTTGTCTCATCTTTCCCTCCTTTTCATCTCTGTTTGCCTCTCCGTACCTCACACATCAGCAAGCAGCAGTGATGTCATTAGGCAGATGTGCTTGCTGACAGCCTGAAGAATTCAGCTGTTGAAGTCAGCAGACTCCTTCCCCTCAACACACACACTTAGCCTCTGGGTATATAGGGGGCATGGATCATCACGTTAGAGTGCACATCTGTCTCCAGAAGGCTAATCATGGTGGTTGAGAGCAGGTACCATTCAAAGAGACAGGGACAAAATGTCAGCAGCTGCAAAAATCAGACAGGACAAACAACCACTTTTAGTCGGGGGGTGTGGGCGTTGTGGGGGGGGATGAAGTTGCATGTGACTTGGCTGCCTCGCATTTGAGATGATGACTGTCTGTGTTTGCTTCTGTGCATGTATGTGTGTGTGTAGATGTGTGTGTAGATGTGGGAGGATGGGCGAGTCTGCTTTGTACACGTGTACTGTAGGTGGCCGGGGGAAGAGGTCCTGATGACGACGAGTGTTGACTGAAGCACCCACATGCTACAACCTGTACATCTTTTTTATTTTTATTTTGTTTACTGTGACATCCGCCTATTGGAGGTGGCTACAGTATCATTATTATTCCTAATAATACTAATGACTCACTCTTGCTTTGCCACGCTTTTATTTGCTTTTCTTCAATGCAGCAATTTCACAGTGGGTCTGTGTTTGTCATCTAAATGATACTTTACACCATCCAGGAGCATATTATTTAGTGGGATCATGTTTTCTAACAGTCTAAAAGTGTTTCAGAGGTATAATTTAAAACGGAGACTCATTAACGACGGGGCTGATTAGCTGTCAGGCCTGTGGGTCTGATTGGAGACACAAAACAACGCTGGCCAGTGGATATTTCCCTGGGAAATAATTTGTCCAGACAAATCTATTTCCCAGGAGCTCATTATGATCGAGAGCAATCAGCTCCCATCATTCCCAAAGACCTCACGGCATTATGCGACGTGATTATTAGAAATGTGAGCTAATGGTGGTCGAAGAAAAGGAGACCGTGCAGGATTTGACGTTCCACTGCCTGAGCTGCAGGGGCTCTAATTTGTACCTGAAATATGTAGGTATGTATGTCTGCATGTATGTACGTGTACACATACACACCCATGTGCATCCACTGTACACACACACACACACACACACACACACACACACACACACAAAAATTAGGTTTTAATTGGTTAATTTATCTTTAGAAGTATTTCTGTAACCTGTAATACTCCCTCAATTTATCAGAGTATCACCAGAGAGCGTTTAACAGAGGTGGAAGATTAAAAAAACAACCAACACATTCACAGCTCCTGGCACACCGTGGCCCTGTAATTATCGCAGATAAAAGCTGAGTTGAGCTGTCCATTATTCAGGCTCTTTTGTGCTGGAACTACTTTGTCTCTCAACGAGTGACGGACAGCAGTGAAGAATATCTGTTTGGTGACACGGGAACAGCAAAGTCCGTGTGAGGCAGAGAGGACAGTTGAAGTGGGTTGCTGTAGTGTGTGTAATGACTGTCTAGTGTGTACTGATGGACAGGCTGGTGGGCGTTTGAAGGAGATTAGTCCTGAGCACTCTGGTGTTTCATCGCCACGCCCCTTAATGATGGTGACTAAGATGGTCAGTGAGCTTGTTGTGTCGTGAATTTGGCCAACTATTTGTTTTGCTGTTTATGTTTGAATATTTCATACTGCAGCTCTAAAGTTTGTTTCTCCTTTACCAGTTGGACTGTTTCAGTGTGTAAAGGGTATGGACTGTGCTTGTATTGCGCTTTTCTAGTCTTCTCGACCACTCAAAGTGCTTTAACTACATGTCGCCATTCACCCATTCACACCCATTCATACACTGATGGCAGGGGCTACCATGCAAGGTGCCACCTGCCAATCAGGACTCTAACATTCATACCCATACATACGCCGCAGGCACAGCAGGAGCAATTAGGGGTTTAAGTGTCTTGCCCAAGGACACATCGACATGGACTAGCGGAGCCGGGGATCAAACCACCGATCCTCTGATAGGACGTCCCTGCTCTACCACTGAGCCACAGTCGCCCCTGTGTAGATTGGATTGGATTAGAAAACTCATACAGACAACAAACTATGTCGACTTTACATTCACAGTACACAACTAACACAAATATCAAACACAACGAACAAATGGACATTCAACAAACATGTTTACAACTGTACACAATGCTTGTTTATTGGTGTGTGCTGATGCGTGACTGCAACGAGTGTCCATAATCACATGTTCATTGCTAGACCGATTTATTGTGTTTTGTGAGAAGAACTCAGCACAATAGTGGCACCCTTGACAGAAGGTCAGAGGTCACAACTGCAGTTTATTGACGTTATCAGCTTGTTTCAAGCTTCTGCTGTATGGTGCCTGCAGTTTACTTTGAATAGATCTCATGTGGAATGGTAACATTGTTCTTTATCATTTGTGAACACAAAGAAAATGCATAATTTCCTGTGCAGCACAACATCAGCCCATAGATCACAATAGATCAGAATATGCAATTCTAGAGGGTTTCATGCCTCCTTACAACGTATAGGTGTCAACTACAATGCTGGTAATTTTCTAAGTAAATCTTTTACGATGAAAAAGTCATTGAATTTCAAAGCCATTCTGGCAAATCTAAAGGGCAGGCTACTAAAAAATGTGAACTTCATTTCGCCTAAAGTCCTGTGAGGTGTTGTCAGTAAACTGCACACAGATACAACCTGACGAGGCTGTGGTGTTTTCTACCAAACAGATGCTTCATGCTTAAGATCTCTTAGTATGTCCAGCTTACTCACTGCTGTATAAATGTGTGTTTTTTTCACAAATTTTCACACTTCTATTTGGTGATCACAAAAATGTGGTGTTTTGTTGCAGCCAGACTTTTAAAGCTCATTAAACCCTGGTTGCCAAGCTGAAAGGGGAACATAAGACTAAACCCACGTTTTTGTTTTGGTAAATTATATCTACAGTCACTTTATTACGCTGTCTACCAATTCTGGTCCCATTCCATAGTGTTTATTGCTGCAGAGAAGTGATATTTGTAAAAAATGTCATCAGATTCTGATTCAAATACTGCTAAACTGTGAATGCTGCATGCATGTAGTGACATCACTTTGCACCCACTGAGCCCGCCGACTTCAAACCTGTGAGAACAGCGCAGAGAAACTACCATAAACAAGGAAATCTCTCCTGTGAAATAACCAACAGATGCTTCAACTTTGGCAGCAAATTGTTATCTAATGTCGGAGAACATTGCTTAAAGTAATACATTTTTCAGAGACATCCAAAGCCTACCTTGTAAAGCTATGAAAGAAGCATTGAAAAACTAAACTTGTTGGGCAGAAAACAAGTTGTCATAGGAACAATAGGATGTGTTTTCCTCATTCATTGTAAGTCTCCAGTCCATTGTGAACTACTGAGGTTGTACATTCTATACCATGGATTTACAGGCAACATTTCCACTGGCTCCACTGATCAGGTTTTATTACCAAAGTCAAAGAGTATTTATATTGTGGCCCTCTCCAAAACAATATTGCTGTCAAGTCGAATCATATATTTGTGTTGCATAGTTCTCACAAATTGCACACCTTTTACCCTTAGACCCTCGTTCAGGATGAGGAAAAACCACAGAATTAGGATGACAGTACAACCGACATTTCCATTAAAATCCACAAAGCAGGATGGTGAGAGTGGCGGCCATTTTTTCTGTGTAAATTTAGCATTGCAACGGGCTGACTCCGACATGCCGTCGCAGATTCACTGAGGTGAGGTTTTGACCGTTGGCTCGGCAACACACCAGGACTCACAGATGTTAATAATTAAGAATGTGATTATTAAGGCGACACGATGAGCATCAACAAGAGACGGACAAAATAAAAGTGTGGACGGTGAGTGTGACACACTTTACTGACAACAATCATTGTTTCCTTTTGAACTATTCAAATAACCACAACAAACAGCTCAGAGTCCATTCTACTGTCATTGTGTTTCTACAAAGGTTAAGTCTTTGTGTGTTCAGGTATCAGTACGTTTGTAGTTTCTGTGGTTTGTTTGTTCATTCATCTAACAAACAGCAGACTCACTGTTTACTGGACAGCAGCTGTATCTGAGCTCTTAATCTTAATTTGAGTGACAATCCCGTTTAAGGCAGCAAATTATAAGAATGTAATCATGTACATTATCAACATACAGTACTTGTGGAAACAATTCAACATGTCATTTCATTTTACAAGCACAATAGCTGTCACGTCGGCGCCTGGTAAATATGAATAATTCAGAAGTTTAAACCTTTCAGAGGAACTTGAAGCGTGACTAGAAGCCGGCAAATTACAGAAAAGAAATGCATCATAGGTAATTATCAGTATCACGGAAAATTGGTAGGGGTGTACCAGTGGGCATGAATGGTGTAGATTTAAAATGTGGGTGTTATCGTGACATAGATCCCATTTCTTTCATTGGAGGCGGATGGATTAAAATGTTAGTGGAAATGAACTAATGAGATAACAGAGACAGTGGATAAAGGACGAAGAAAGACAGAAAAAGGCAGAGAGACTAGCAGGTAAACTCCAGGGTTGATTAGATATTGTGAAAAGAAACAGCTAATTGAGGCGAGAGCCAAAGGTGCACGAGCAGCAGGTGTGTGTTGTGTGTCTGAGAAAGAGTGGGCGAAAGAAACTGAGAAATTCAGAGAGAGTGAAGTGGCACACAAGCCACTTTGGCGGGAACACAAAGTCCATCTCGTCTATATGCTAAAGCCTTTCGCTCTATTTGCATGACAAGATGTTGTGACCTCTCCAAGCTCTGGCCTGCTAATTGCTACATGTATTGCACCTTACCCAAACTGCATTCTGACCGTCATCTTCCCATGTAGCAGTCCCCTTTTTGTCAAAGCTGATGTGATTCTGCCTCTGCCCATCAATGAGGATAATCCTATTTCCCTGAGACAAAAGGCTCATCTTTCATATCATTGCCAGTGGTAAATTAGTCTGAGGCCCAGGCATGGAAAATGGACATGATGGCCCATATTTATGGGTGAATTGGGTTATGTGGCTGGCAAACACAAATGGAAGAAAACCACCGGTATTCTCTCTGGAACGTTCCCAGCAAATCATCATGTGTACATTAAACAGTGGCACGCCTGGGAGAATATTGGTTTGGAAACCCAGGGACATTGTGCAAAAATTGAAAGTCATTACAAAAACAGCTGCATATCGTAGTGTGTCATAATACAGCGCCAGCAAATCTGTGCTTTTCTCACATTGACTGCCTACCTTCATTCATTTCCTTCAAAGCAAAATCATGTTGTTTTGTAAAAAATTAAAACACAAAAACTCTTTTCCTCCCGGAGAGCGCTTAAATTGAGTTCAATGCTCCCCTTAGGAGTGTGCATTTGTAAATATTGAGCCAAAGCATAATTGCTCAAGAGAAATCTGGTGGGAGACAAATATTCTTTTGTTGGATCAAGGGTAAAGTGGCGGCTACAGCTGGACTTTGCCACCATGTCGGCATTGTTCCTTCAAATGAAGTGATAACACAGGCTTGTTGCAGCACATTAGACTGCATTATACTGTGTAAATAAAAGGATTTTACTTGTGAAATAGAACATGAGGTATTGTTTCAAAAACCCGATATTTACTCTAAGAAGTGCTTGTTCAAAAGGAGACGGCTGCCTATTACACAACAGTCTTCTAGGCTCACACAGAGCCGTTTACACAGCCACATCTGACAAATGTTCCTCTTTGACGCCTCTGTTCAGGTTGTGCTCAACCAAAACTATTTAAAACTTTGCCAATGACTTCATAGCATCCCTTTCCCAACAAAGGTCAGCCCTAAAATGTCTCTCTGCGGGGAGCCACATTGTTTGTTCTCAGTTTCACAGGGCACCATAAATCAATACAAGGTGTCTTGGTGTGTGCAGTATTTGTTCTTCCCTCCGTGCATGCGTGTGACTTCTATGTGACTTCACATTTAGATCTTAATAGTAAGAAAAAGAAAAGATTCTGCTTTCCAGACCTGCCCTGAAGGCTCCACACTGTATTTCCCCTTTCACCCTCTCCTCCATTTGACCCCTTCCCTTCCCCTCCCATGTGGATATAATTTAGGGAATGTCTAAAATACCCAACACATACGCGCACAGATTTCATGTCAAACTTCAGCTTTAATTTATCCAATCCTTTCATGCTTTAATTTATCCAGCCTTTCAGCAGGGGAGTTGGAGGTGGGCTAAATAAGATGTGAAAAATGTGAAAAATGGGACTGAAAGAGACGGCTATGCATGGGCAACAGAGAGGTAGACAGCAGCGGGGGAAAGAGGCCCTGGCTGTGAATACTGATGAGATAATCATTTGTGTTTCGATGGTGTATGAAAGTGCTAGCCAGCGTTGTTGGAGGGGATGGAAAAAAAGGACAGTGGGAGTCTAGCTTCGGGGAAGACGACATCTGGCGTGATCTCTTACTCTGTCCTCGTCACGTTTTCCGGATCCTTGTTTGTTTCTGGGGGAATTACTCAAGCCGTTGGGGAGTTATCTGATGGAAATACAGACATCAATCTCCCATAACATGCAGGAGGAACAGAAACGCATCAAAGGAGGGCTCTCAACACTGGGGGCATTAGTCAAGAATGATGTGATACGACGCTCAGAACGCATGCCCTCGTACAACAGATGCATGAGAAAACAGTTCACAACCCTCATAAAATATGTCACAATCTCGCCGGGCTCTTGAAAAGTCATTCAAGCCCAGCGAGTTGATGTTTACATTCTGGCTATCAGTCACTGTTATTCATCATTAATGTCCTGACAGCTAGACAAATCTATTTCTTACACCTTAACGCCTTGATAAAACTGTCGCTGAGCATATTTCTATCAATATCTCCGCTGTCAAAATGGATTTGACTGAGCAAGGTGGCAAGTCGCTGTGTAAAAGTCCTCAACACTTAGTGCCCTGCTGAGATTTGATGGTGGCTGGCTCCTTCAGGCTGTGTGTGTGTGTGTGTGTGTGTGTATATACATATGTGTGTGTGTGTGTGTGTGTGTGTGTGTGTGTGTGTTTGTTTGCCTCCCGCAGTCTCCACATGGAGTCTGTCCAGGGATCCACAGTAGTCAGTTCTCACAGGATTTCAACCGTCCTGTGGGAATTAAACGATAAACAGCGAAGCTTTTTCTGGAACTGCCCACCCCCACTCCTCGTCCTCTTCCTCTGCTCTGCTCTCCTCCTCCCATCCTCCCCTTTCCTCTCCCTGTCCTCTTCCCTTTCGTCCTCATATCTGTAACTCTCTTCTCTTCTGTAATTCTCACATCTCCTTTTCCGCTTCAGATTACAGCTGACACCCACCCTCCGGTTCCCCAAGCTCTCAGGAAAAGTGACAGGCTTTGAGGCCAATTTTACTTATTGGCCCTCAGTGGAATTACAATTTAATAAGTGTTTTTCAGCCAGTGAACAAGGCTGGACCGAGGACTGGTGCTTTTGCTCGAAGGGGCCCATAATGCGGAAGATCTGAATATTTTAATCTGAATTATAAACTCGGACGTTAAACTTTTTATGTTTCATGCGCCAATGATCAACTTTATAGGAATGAATGGGGCGCTGCCTCCAAGGCTGTATCCAGTTCTCTTCATACATGTGGTTCCCCCATCAGATAAACACTGTTAGCTCTGTCAGCACTGTTGACATATTTTGCACTGTTAGCGCCGTTATAAATGGTCCCAATCTCGTATTAAACACCTTAAATCTTGTTTCCTCTATACTTCTCATCTCCCCGTTTCCTTTCCTTATATTTTCACATGTTTCCTTGTCTTTCTACTCTCCTTTTCTGTCCTGTCCTTACTGTTTCTTTTCCTCACCTTTTCTCGTTTTCCTTCATTTCCTTTGCTCTTCTTTACTAGCTATTTTCTAATTTTCTCTCATTTCCCCCTTCCATTTCCATCCTCTCTTTTATTTCCTCCAACTTTCCTTTCCTTCCCTGTCATTACATATTATCTTCACCCTCCCTCCTCCTCTTGCATCTGGTGACCTCTCTTCCCCAGCGACCGTTTGGCTAAGTGGGAACTTGTTGCAGAAATATGAAAACAACAAGCCAGACACAAGTTAGGGGGACATGACTGCTGCCTGGAGATAAGAGAAAAACTGTCAGCGACTTTTGGAGTCCTTTAACGCCACACAAACCCTGTAAATACGGCAGCAGGCACGTAATAGCTGCTACGTTGTGGTGGAAAGGAATTATTACCAGAGGGGGATTCAATTGCAGGGACCTTGTGCGTAATTTCATACTCCCATTACACTGTTATTTTGCAGGGGGATGATGAACTTATCATTCTGATGTGACGCGGGAGGGACGCAATACAAACAGGCACAT
The DNA here is from genome assembly GCA_032191485.1 of Leptoclinus maculatus. Classification (NCBI taxonomy): domain Eukaryota; kingdom Metazoa; phylum Chordata; class Actinopteri; order Perciformes; family Stichaeidae; genus Leptoclinus; species Leptoclinus maculatus. The sequence continues at coordinate 10,760,955 of JAVDOI010000009.1, forward strand.
TCACAAAGAGTACTTAATATTGCAAGGCTTCACCGAGCTACATATTCTGTGGTAGAAAAATAATTGCAGCTATGTGGACCTAGGCATTAGAGGGTTAAAAATGACTTTCATGTTGTTTGCAGTAGACGTGACTAGAAAAACTCTATTAGTTGTAAGCAAATAATCATGGATGGACGAAACAGTTCTCAGTAGTGTGGCGGTATCTTCTCTCGACGAGGCCCGCGGCGATATTTGATTGGAGAGAGATTACATTGTTTACTCAGAGAAAAGTCTGTCCATCATAAAACAAAGGTAATTGACTGAGTGAGTGAAGCAGCTGAGCCCCATCACTGACAGTGACAGTAAGCTTGTGTGTGTGTGTGTGTGTGTGTGTGTGTGTGTGGGATTGACAATGTTTGCATTGATGAACAGGAGTGTTTTCCTCTCAGTGTCTGACTGAGTGTGTCTATGTGTGCGTGTGTGCGCACGCTTGTTTGTTTCAAAACTGTGTGCATGTGTGGTTTTCATCAGCCCACTCTTCTCTTTTGTCTTTACGTTTGTCTTTAAGGTTATTTCTGCACTCTTGAATTATCTGCTTCAACAGATTATTTTGTATTGTTTTGTTTCACTCATTTGTGTTTTTTACTGTCTGTATTATCTTGGCTGGAATAGGCTTTATTAAACTGTTTTAGTTTTTTATTTTGCAGTGTCCCTTTTGCATAATTATATTAGTGCTGTTATACTTCCTTGACTCTGGTTAGTTTGTTAGGAAAATCACTGAAGTAGTGAACTGAATAATCATGCAATATACACTGCAAGCTGCACTTCCATTTCAAGTATACAGCAATAAGCAGAAGAAGGATTTGACAATTCTAATACCTGAAAGGAAAAATGTTGAACAAGAACGCAGTGGACTTAACTTAACTGATGAGCACAGAAGGAGAAGGCGTCAGCAGATTCCATTTGAAAGCATTTATTCTCTCTTCTTTTCAGTCAGAGGTGCCGTTGAGTGGTTTCATTTCCACACTTGAAGGAAAGTATGCATACAATTTAAATTCTATCACATTCTCGTAAATAAAGAAATCACTAAAGAACTCAGAATCACATCAGTAGGCTACATCAATACATCCTCAGTACTTTGATAGACCATAATGTCAGAATTAACTAGAGGGATTAGAGGTACAACTCTACAATTGCAAAGCAAACATGGACAACAAATTGGAATAAACTACGCACTCATTGCACTCAGAGATGAAAGGGCAAAGGGGATCTCTTCAATCGATGTGCAAACCGTGAATGAACACTGTGCACTCATTGCATCTGTGTCAGCTGCCCAATTAGCACACCTGTGCCGGCTTCTAGAGAGCGTGCACCTGTGCTCCCCAAGCACGCATGTGATCTCCACTTTAAACAAATTCAATTTCCACCCTGTTGTCTGAAAAAAAAAACTGAGAAGATTTGCTGCATTTATTTGCTGCTTTCAGCAGAACATCTGCTTTAAATCAAGTAATTAAGATCTACTTGGAGGGGCTTTTTTTGGTGTTGGGCAGGTAGAGTACAGTGGGTTTATCACCGCTTTTTCACAGCTAGCTGCTCTGGTTGAAAATTATGTTATGAGAGTGAACAAAACAGTAAAGTTGTGGGCCAGAAAACCAATAAACAATGAGCAAACATATGCTTTGTAGAGATGAATGGTACTGTAGTTAAGGGGAATTTCACCCCTCTTGATTTTGTGTTCAGATAATGGAAGCTTCTTAGCGAGCTAACTATCACTATTTTGTGAGAAAACTTCTTATTTGCATCTTGTTTGTTATCAAAGAGTAGAAAATGTTGGTGCTGAATAGTAATAGCACCTGAGCCTTATCTCACTGTCAGATATTTAAAGGTCTGTATGTGTCCTCTAGAAGGACACATAGAAGCCTTTTCTTAATCAGACACCCCTATCACCGGGACAACATTGTTTCTCTGTGCCCTTTGAAACTAAGAGGAAATGCTGTTGTTTGGGTTAGAATAAGCGTTAGGGTTGGGGGACCTTCATCGCCATAGTTACAGTAATAATCATGTTGTTAGGAATAGGGAACAATTGTGTTCATGCTTTAAAAAAAAAAAACAAGGTTGACCGTCGGTTAGAAATGGGAAACAAACAGCAGTCTGAGTGAATTGTTGATCCAGCCATCCACCCTGAACTCCATGCGCAGACTTTAAAAAATACCACCCTCTACTTCAAATGTGTCTGTAATATGATGCGCTGGTTTACCACCCCCTAAATACTGAGAACATTTAGTATTTATTTGTATTAATGGTAGTGGTTTGTTGGTTATGATTACAGGGTCTTTAGGCCACAAACACACGGTTGTTTAGTGTGACCCAAACCCCGAGGTCTGTTCTGTATTTAGACATTAGCGTTAAACACTGTCTGGTCTGTGCTGTGAATCCACATTACATTAGCGCCCCCCCCCCCCCCTTCCCCTGCTCTCTTCTGTTTTTCTCACAAAGATGAGTAGATATCTCATTTGCAGAAATAATTTCATCATATGAGGCTTTGGCCTTTGCAATATCCGAATGCCACTTGCATGCATTGTGTTTCATTTTTTCTGGTTAGTGCTTGCTCCTAGCATTAGCAGCCCACCCCCCCCCCCCCCCCCTGCCCCCCCCCCCCCCCCCCCACAATCAATCTCCCCAAAGTGCACAGAGGTGATACTGATAACAAGTAAAAAAAAACAACATCCACATGAATCACACCCAGGCTTTGCTCCTACATGGAAAAGTTGCAGAGTTTGATAGAGAACCGATCCTCCTGAAGCTTTATACAGATTGTTGTCTTTTTAATGGGATGAGATGCGTTGACAATGAAACGGAGAGCAGCAAAGAAAAGCAGTATGACTTTCCCCACATTATAATTCTGGAGCAATAACAAGGCGTTCTTTGCTCTGGATTGCCTGAACACAGCTCTTTGTTCATCCGTAAAACTTTCTGAATTTCGTGAACACATTTGTAAAGAGGTATATGCTTTATACAGGATTTCTTTAGAACGAAATAAAATATTTTCTTTTGTACATATTCTCTAAAGCTCAGAGCAGACAGCTAAACAATACTCTTGTAGTCAGTGTTTGTTGTCGAAGCCTTTTCCTGCAGTGACTCTGCTACACATTTTCAGACAGCGTTGTTTTTTTTCGAACAATTAAATGAGGCCTGGAAGAGGAGATTAACACAATCAATTACCATGCTGATTGTGTAGGTATTGCATCGTAGCAGTTTTCAATCTTTTAGCAGGCACATTGGCGAAGAACACCTGTTTTTGCAGAGCAGCAGCCCCCGGGGGAGCCAATAGTCTGGGAGCAGCCCAGTATAGCCAGTCTCTCACACGGTTGTGGGCAGCTGTAGATAGTGGGAGCATCAGTAATTCACTTCTTCCACATCCCTCAGTGTGTAATCGGAACGGTAGATACTTCATTTGGTGGCAAATCATGAATGAATCATGATGATCATATAGATGAGATCACACTAAGATACTTCTAGTGAACTAATATTGTTTAGTGGCGTTTCAGGGATCTAAAGTGTCAACAGAAAAGGTCAGGGTTTGGTGTCAGCCCCTAGAAATGAAAGATCAAGGGCTTCCTTCAGGATTTTCTCTTTCGCCAAAATTTTCAGGCGGTGACAAACCTGTTTATTTAAACCATAACCTGTTTGATTTCCCGAATTGGCAGGAAGCCTCTGGTCATAAAACTACTGGAAGAAGTTGCATAAACACCTAAGTTCCTCCCAAATGGAGATGTTATCACCTCAGAGCTCTTTAAACACACATATCGTGTTGTGGAAACAGCCACAATCATGGCTGGTTCACAACTAGCTTTTTTTTGTTACATTCATATGCCCATACTTCCACCATTCAGTGTAAACAATAAGTTCATAGAGATCAAAGTCACACACAAGGTCCCTTTGAAACAGACCAAACATCACAAACTGGTCATATGAGTGAGTTGGGGTGATAAAACCTCCTCTACTCTCCTTAAGCCCCTTTTTTGAGTAATTTTTTTCTGTCATCTGTTTTTAAACATCAAATGACGACAATGGAAATGATCTGAGAACAGTGTTTGTGCGCTGATGGTGATAGGTTTGGATTGGACACTCCACATTTGCTTTTTATGGCTTGTTGGTGTTCAATCGTTAGACTTTGGTCAAAAGTGCCTTATTTACATAAAGGAGCAACCGAACAGGCGGAGGTTGATAAATAAAGCATCGAGGCAGTGGGCTGTACGGAGCAACAGCACGAACGAGCTGCAGGAGGATTATATAGTCATTTATATGGACTTGTGTGAGAATGATGCCTATTGTTTTTATATATACAGTATATATTTATATATATATATATAAATACACACTTTTTATTGTTCAAAGTTGAGTAAAAAATGTTTTAACGAGGGTTAAATGATAGTTTTTACTCAGTTAGCGTGGTTTTAACCAGTTCAGGCTTTTCTTTTTACATGTAGGCCTCTTTCTTTGTTATCTTGCCCAAACGATCTTATCTCGATTACCTATAAGATTACAGACCAAAGAAGTCCAAGTCAGAAAAAACTAAAACTAAAATATCCTAACTTCCAGTGGTATGTTTCAAAGTAAAGCAATATTTGCATTATATCATTTAATTAATACAGTAGCATTTATATTTCTCTCTCCAACAAATAATTAATTATACTTATTTCATTTTTACAAAGATAAAAAAAATCCAATATATGAATCGATATGTATGCATTTTCTTTAAATCAACCAAACAATGAAATCACAAGAGCACCATATCTCCATCGAATTGGACACAGTTTAAAAAAATCGTACTTATATCAGAGTGGAAAGTAAAAATAGTTAATCTCTAGAGTTATGAGGTAGAGCAATCGCTGTGGTTCAAATTGAGGAATAGTTACAATGGCAATGTATGGAAACCAACGGGCAAGAAAAAGTATTTTTCCCACAATGTGAAAAATGTCTGCTAAAGATAAATAACCCACAAAAGTTCAAAAGGTCAATAAAAAAAAAAAATCCCCTAAAAACAACATCTCACAATGCACCATTGCTATGAGAACCTTTTGGCTTTTTCCTTCATTTTCTGGTCACTACTGTGTTAACAAACTGTTCATGACCTCAGGGCCTGTGACATACAGTAACTGGCAAACACAATCTTTTCCATCATTTTTATTACTGCTGTGTATCACAGTGTAGCTGACAGATTCTCGTGTCAGGAGCAGCATGTCGATACTCCGGCCTTTGTGTGGGAGACACTAAATGTCACAGCAAAGTTTCAGCCATACATCAATAACAGCTGTTTTACCTGGTTGAGAGAAAACAGCTACGAGAGATGAAAGGTTTTCCCCCCGATAGACAGCGACAGCCCGTCACCACCTTGAGAACGAGTAGAGCTAATGCTCCTCAACATTGTCTGTGCTGTGTCTCACAGCTGAGAGTAAAGTCTTCTCAAAGCCACCAAGGAGAAAGAGAGCTAAACCTAATAAAGCCTGAGCAGTGACGACTGCCATTTGTCAGCTTGCAGAGTATTTCATTACCACAGGATGCTTTATCTGCCCACGGCATCACTCATATACATTAGAAGCAAACCTGCCAGCGGGCACATAATCAGAGGAATAGAGATGAATATTCAAAGGATGGGAGAGGGAAAGCCTTATATTGACACATCAAGTCTCTTCTGGAAACGACTGTTACTATAAAAAATGAATCGACAATGCTTTGCAGGGTTTTATTGTGTTTGAATAATGGCCTCCGATAGTGCTATATGATTTGGAACAAACGAAAGTGCACATCTGATTGGAGTTGTATGAAATCTACAAACTTCTCTAATCAGAGTTAAAAAGTTCCCGTTTTGGCCTCTGACTTTAATCACCCCATCAACAGTTTTGTGACAAGCGATTTCCTGTTTAGCATTACAAGGTTTTATTCACTCTCTTGTCTTCATTTTCAATGCTTGCTGGGATATGCCGGCGCCTCAGGTTTCACCTTGATGAGTCGTGTTGTGATGTCCTCGCCTCCTCTCCTCCTATTGCTGGCAGACTAAGTCCTGGGAATTTCTGTGAGGCAGCCTCTTCCTTTGCCCATTGATTTTCTGCAGCAGCTTGTGGGCTAATTGCCCTTATCAAAATCATGACCTGTTTAATGATGGCCGCCTTTAATCGCCAGCAGCTACTGACATTTAGTACAATTAATTAATGCAAAGACAACAGAGGGTTGGTACCTGCTCCGCTTGGCTGAGATGGCAGCTGTTGTTATGTAACACGGCCAGGCGAGGGGGAGAGATGGCAGTTAATATCTCGCTATCAGAGAGTCTGTGCTGAAGCATTGGAGATGCTAAAATATAACAGGTTGGTTTCAGAGGAAAGTTTTGTTGGAAGCCGTGGGAAAAATGTTTTGTTGTAATTGTCTTGCAACATTGTACTCCAGCTTATATCCAATTAAACTGAAGTAATCCAACAACTATAGTTTCTAGCAACCAGCAGGCCTACCAAGATTTGGATTACAATTACAGTGGAAGGAATGAATTGAACAGGTTTTTTAATCTGCTCTAATGTAAGCCGCAAACATGAGCATGTTTGGCTGATAAGCTAAAAAGGAGCTAATGATTAGCTAACTACATAACTTTGTGGGTGGAGCGAGTCGTCCTTTTACCACAAGGTTGGTGGTTCGATCCCCAAAGAGATTTTCTCCCATAGACTTAAATTGGGAAAAAGACGTCTGTAACTCAGCGGATAGTTTTTTTTGAGGTAAATCAACAATGGCCCTTATTTCAACTATTACATTCTAAAAATGGTAAAATGCACTCATAGCCGAATCCGAGTTATTTCCAGAGGCATAATGAAATTCTGTTTATGTGAGCGAGCCGAGGCCGAGTGGCCGGGAGACACGCCATGTCAAAGTTCACAACATTTACACAGTGAAATATGGGAATCAGTGTCAGTGTTTGTGCTGCATGAGTGGAACACAGTATGTGCTGTAAAGGTGCAAGACAAAACATAAAGATAAACTAAGGCAACATAACTAAACCAAACTGGAGAGCTACTACAGCAGCAGCAGAGTGGAGGGTCAGCCAGAGCGCGGGCTTCTCTAACAATCACCTGCAGAGAGAGCACAGACAAATGAATCGCACAGCAAACTTAAAACCACAGGGGTCATCATAATCCAAACAGGATGCTCAGACTGTATAACATTTACAGTGCATTTTCCTTTTCTAGGAACTACTAGGGTTCACTGGCTTTACACTATGATACATTCTAGATCATCAGCTGGAGTTCAGTTTTTTTTTTCCAACTAACTCACAAGTTAGTGTCGATTAGCTTGCTAGCTACAGCTGACAAAATCTGCCAGCAACAGTTGACATGTCAGCTGACAAAATTGATGGATGCCAACTGGAAATGAAAGGGATCTGCTGTTGTTTACTTCTGTGTGAACCACTGATAAAAAAAAAAGAAGAAGCTTGACAGGCCCAGTGGCTTACTAAGGGTAAATTCCCACATCGGCAACATGACTGATGACAAAGAGTGTATTGATCAATTCATTTGAAAATATTCCTCTGACACAAAACTGTGTGAGGGAAAAAAAACAGTTGGAAGAGCGGAGGAAGAAAAACTCATTCATTTTGTTACGTGAGAGAGAACAGATATGGTGCACTAGGGAAATTAATATGACTGTATCTTAACATTACCACCAGCTCTGACACTGATGCTTTGCTCAAATATGCTCAGAAAATTAGGAGAAAAACTTTGACATTATCAAAACAGCAGCTGAAAACCCTGCAAAGCCATATTTTAATTGTAGACTGTTGCAAAGGTTGAACAGGTGTAATTAGTGATTAATGCTTCGCTGCTTTTGTGTTTGTTTCACCGTGTTCTGGCTGTGTTTGCTCCTGCTGCTCTCCATCTGTCATAAACAAACATGTTTTCCCCTCAGGTGTAAGTGGCTGTTCGGGTTATTTGTATTTGTGGTAGCTGTCTTCTATTGCTCCTGTTATTCAGTTCTGCTGGGATTCGTGCTGCTGATCTCTTTTTGAGGTTTTTGCCAGTTGCTAGCGTCATTGCTTCATCTGCTGCTCATTATGCGCGCTTTTTTGCGCCGCTGTCCCTTTTCTCCCTCTGCTCAGTGTTATATCGGTCCTTTATTTGAATCCCAACATGCTGTCCGACTGTGAAGAGGCTCTTTACCTCCACAGGCCATCTTTATCAAGTAACAGTTTTCTTTTTAATCATCTTGCCTGTATGCTGGAATGTTTCCAAATGTCTGACAATGAAAACAAATCCTGAATTCACATCTGCCACTCTTCTCTAGACAGGTGTTATAACCCACACAAACACGCTGTCAGAGCTTCTATTCTGCAGTGCCAAGCTACACCGATGCTGTTTTAGTTTGATTGCCAACTGAAAGATGTAATCATATGCCATATGCTGCACCTTGTATTTGTCTGAGCTGTTGTTGTCTTGCACTGCTAACCAAGGCAGAAGCAGCCCGCCCCACACCTATTCCACAAGGGAGGGAGACAATCCTGGATTGAATGTTCCTGTAAAACTCGTAAAAATCACAGGTTGCCAAATTATTTCTTGTCATGACTGAAAAGAAGGCGAGACAAGTGCACAGTGTGCATTTTAGAAAAAAGGAAAAACAATCTCTGTGGTGCACAAAAGGAGATATATATCTCTGTATAGTTGCAGGGCACAATTCTTTAAAGTCAGAAAAAAACTAACTACAAAACAGCATACTGTGTTGAGGTGGTGAAAGAGTTGAACTGTTATAAACCCCAGGACAGCATATAAACAAAAGACAAGAATTAAACTGCAAAACCCTGCCAGCAGCGTCTAGACTCTAGAGCTGGTGGAAAATGTTCTAGGTAGGGCTGTGCCACATCCAATCAATTTCAGCAAACATCCCAGAATGATTTAATGAAAAAGAAAAGGTATCAAACACGCATTACTACTTTGCAGTTAAATATTTAACATTTATTCCAACATGGAAAAAAAGCAGGAAATAACACTTTGACTAACACGTCAGGACATCTTATTTTTGTCACCCTCACAGGGAATTCAGTATAATATATATAATCTAATGTTTATTTATTCAGATGCCCCTATGAACCTTGTTTGTTGGGGAAACACCCAATCACTGTGGTGAGGAAACCTGCATGTTTTTCTGACAGATTATTTGTAGAGGAATTTTGCTCTTCTGTCCTTCCGAGTGGCAAACCTCTCAATAACCTTCTTATTGAAGTCAGGAATGTCCCCGACAAGTTTCTTCTCCATGGAGAGCATAGCCAGAGCATTAAGGCGATCCTGTGTCATGGCGTTTCTCAGGAAGGTCTTGATCCTCTTCAAAGTAGAGAAACACCTCTCGGATTCAGCCGTTGTCGTGGGTGTGGTGATGAGGATCCTGAGAAGACTGACAGTCTCTGTGAAGGCGCTCTGAAAGTTGTTCTCCATGGAAAACTGGTACATAGGCACTGCACCACTGCAAGCCTGGAACTCACTGTTCTCATAGATGAGGGACAGTTCTGTTTTGAGCTTGGCCTGGTTCAACATGGGGTATGCCTCCACTGTGGTTTCAAGCGCTGAATCAGGGAACGTCACACTGTGTTGTGAGAACAACTCTCCATGCAACAGTGTTGCGCTGATGAGGTGCTGGGTGAAGCAGAACCGCTCCTTGGCATGCATCACGATGGTATCGCATACCTGTAAAAGAGACCAGCTTAAAATTTGCAATAAAGCTATTATGATGAAAGTGATTCTGATTGAACACTTTCCAAGTCAAGTGTATGACTACTAAGGTTTGACTACAGTTCTTTTACCTGTAGTTTCTCCGCCAAGTTTCTTGGGGCCAAATCATTTTGGCCCCAAGCTGAATCTTTTTGATGACGCTGTTTGGCTAAATTGTATGTCACTCATTTATATCTTTAATCAGTAATTGGCTAAACTGCTTCATAGACCCGCCTCTTTTGGGCCAAAAGATTTGGCCCCCCTAGCTGCGTGTTCTGAGACGTGTCGTGCACACAGGCGGAGAGGACGAGCAGGAAAAGCATATATTTTACGCAGATATCATATTTTACACATATTACTGGGTACATTCCATAGTTCAAAAACACAAATATTGACAATTTGTATAATTTATTATTATTATACATTTTGTTTTTTTGTGTGGCTCAAGGTGGGGCCAGGCCCCATGGCCCTCTATTGGCCAGCCGCCACTGCTCTAGAGGCTACAATGTCAAGATCATTACAAGTCATGACTTCAAAGAACTCAATCAATAGTTTAGTATTAACAATGCAAAAGAAGTCTAGTGACAAACCCACTTATCATAAAAGGTTTGGGCAGTTTGGGCCTACTTTACACACATAGCTTTTCATCAAGACTTATTAAACAGGGGCTAAATTAGGACCAAGTCAGACTGACCAAACACAGCCAAATTTGCTACAAGTCTATTTTTGGGCTAAATAACCACCATAACTAGCTGACTTGATTTAGCCCTAAAACATTGCTGGCCAGTGAATTATCATCATATTAACAGATATATAATTACCACCCGACTCTGCAGTTCCCTTTACTCTAATCTTTAAACTGATTGCTTTTACTTTACTGTTTATGTCGCTCTCATCGGTGTTGCTTCAGCAGCTGTTTTCAGTGAAAAAGATCTGATAAACTCACAGTACTAAACCACCTGCTCACCATCAAATCACAGACACAGTTAGTAATATGTTATATAATATACAGATATTTCCTTCAGGAGTTAGAGATGAAAACAGAGCTAAAATCAGAGTGGACATTGGACTCACTGTACATTAATCAGTTGGCTAGAAATACAAGGACAACTTAATGCTAATGTTGCTTTGTGTCTGCTGCATGTGTAAATAAACAACTCTTTTCCAACACTGTTGCCATAAAAACCGTGCTATGGGATTATAATGTCAATGTTATGTTTACAGCTTGTCGTCCCCAAGTGGCAAACAATATCAGTTAATGTTGCTTTAATATCTTAGCCTGAGGTGTACGACTGAGAAAAGCTCCTGCTGTGTTTGATGGCAGAAATCTGCTCATTCGATGCACTAAGTGGTGCAAGACGAAACGTCAAATCACCAAAAGCATTAAGAAATCAATTCATAAGAGATACCTTGTCATCAGGGGAAAGATTGACTTGACAATAACGCTAAAATAAGTAATCCTCACCTGCAGACCATGAACACACACAACCAGCATTGTCATCTTATGCTCCGACACGAAGGTGAGACAACAGGTGACAGATTTAAAAAATATGTTGTTTTTTGGTGAATTTAACATATCAGCCACATCTACACAATTATTTATTACAGCACAATACATGATAACAACAATTACATTAAAAGCCTCACAACATACAGTATAAGTAACTGATACAAAGTCATCCAAGGCTATCCATCTTAACTGTTCGTTTGATGTTTTGCTGCAGCGTCTTCGATGTTCTTGGAACCCACTTCCCAACGTACCTGACTCAAGTGCTCTTAAAACCTGATGGGAAAAACAAAACATTTTCCAAAAGAGGAGAGTTTATGCACTGGGCTACAAAAACATGTATTGAAGAAACTGACTTGAACTTGAAAATGAAAGCGATATCAGTCAAACAGCCTTTTAAGACAAACTTTAAACCATAACTACACTTTAAACATGAACTTTAATGTATTCACAAAAAACAGTACATTTATACTCATAAAAAAGGTGTCCAGAAGGTTTTTATGCACTAACCTTTCTGTAAAAAAGAAAAATGTACTGATCTTACAAATAACACAAAAAAAACCATTTGCAATTGTTTGATGTTGGTTTATCATTGTTTTGTCTTATTTCATTAAGGAGGGGGCGCTTTAAGGAGGCCGTTTAATACAGTTTTCCTTTGATTTCATTGGCTTGAAGCCAATGACATTTTTCAGATATTATGTTTTAGGAGTTATTGGAGACTAAAAGACCACTTAAGGCAGTGTGAATTTTTAACTTATATTTGTCAGGTGACCAGAAAGACAACCCCAATGGGATGAGGATATTGCTTTGTTTCTGCTGGAGGACTAAGTAGACAATTGTTTGCCAAAAAGTTAGCTGAAACAACTTGATATGCTAAAGGCTAATTGCTTTGAGTTTTTATTGGAGACTATCGGCTTCCTTGTGGTGGGAGACTTATTTGTGCAGCTTTAACAACGAAAATTTGAATTTGGACCGTGCTTACATGATTTTGCTAACAATGTGAAAGCCCAAATTTTTGGCATGCAGAACTTCATGTCATTCAGCAGCAGTACTTTCTAAATGATAAGGGATACCTTTCCACACCAGCATTCTCTGTAAGTCTCGTTTGGTTCAGTGAGTGTACCTTCCTTTAACTCCTCCAGAGTTAAACCGCTGAAAATGATTGGCGGCACAGTGAATGCTGCTGGTATGATTGACGTTTTTGTAACAAATACACGTGTCAGAAGTTCAACAAAGTTTAGTCTGTATTGAATCAGATGGATGACTCATGTGGAGTTTGATACGTACAATATAGCCTTGCTGAGGATTGCTGGCAGCAACAGAGGGGGCATTCAAGAGCCTTTAATTATGACAATACATCTGCCTCTGTACTTTGGCAGGCACTTCCTCTCTCTTTACTTTGGTTTCTCTTTTCAAACCATTAAAAACTTGTAAAACATGAACATTTATATTAGTTATTTATTAAGGGTGTCACTATTTTGATTACTACACAACGTATAGCTTACCAGTAGCCTGCAGCTGCACTATTCGAGACACTATGGTCACTGCCGGAGTTGGAGACGACGGAGTTTCAACAAAACTGTAAAATCTTGCTGTTCCCCTGAAGTTATGGTTTCGCCTTCCCTGTGAGTTACATAAACAACGAACGCTTCATTGACAGAAAAACTAGCTTGTGGGCTGCAGAAGGTTTAGAGACTGTAAAGACAAACAGCGCTCAGCGAACTATTTGGCGATTTCTGCTGCGGTCGCGCTAGCTACCATATGGACTTAGTGTGGTATATATATATATGTATATACAGTATATATATATATATATCCAAATCCCATGCAGCATCTCTTCTTAAAGAATTAAAAATGGTAAATGACTGTGCTGATAAAAAAACTGTAAAAAATTAATTGAATCCTGGATTCGAAAAATCATGACACCTCTAGTATTTACACTCCACTTAAAACATGATCTACATGACTCCACAGAAACCTAACGAAACTACACAAAATATCGTTTGTCAATGGAGGCAGAGAACTGTGAAAAAAATCAATGAATGTCTGCACAGAAAGAAAAGGAAGGACACAAATCTCTGCTGGCAGAACAATAATGAATTCAGGTCAGGGAAAAAGTCTGATTATATTTTTGAAGGAGGAGAAATAAAAAAAGAAAGAACTTGTCAAACTTCCCGCAAAAGAATAAGCCTCACAGCTTCTACATCAGGCTGGTAGAAAACCCCTCTGTGACCAGCAAGCGAGCAACATTTCTGCAGAGAAAAGCTTTTTTCCCCAAAATGCCTTGAATCGATCTTGGAGGGGCAGAGAAGTGGAGTGGTTACGTTGCAAGGCTGCTGAATCGTGGTGTTTACATATCACATGAGAAAATGTTTAATGAGGTTTCAAGTACAGCGTTTGTGTCCAGAAATCCAGAGCATGGACCAATCAGTGTCCTGTGAGGTGTTTAAGTGTGTGGGAGACGACACAGAGCGGTGACTGGGCGCCTCCTGAACAAGGTAGTGTAGATGCTGCAATAGCATGAGTTGTATCAGAACTGTTCATTGAAAGAAGAGCAGAGAACGACACTGACGGCTTTTATCAATGAAAAATATGTTTTCGCTCTTCGCCTGACTGGCTTTGGTAAGTATTTTTTTAATGTGCCTGGTAGCGGGTCAGGTTAGTGGAGTGGAGGGATCACAGAGACCGTGAAAGCAGGTTTGGGTGAGGGGGGAAAAACAGATTCATCATGGTTTTATAAACCTAGAGAGAAGGTGAGCATGAATTGCCCTCACGTAAAGCCAGGTGCTGTGTTCGCACTCCGTCGCCTCTGCAGAACACCAAACGGGCCGATCACTGTATAATGAGCTTGTTGTGGTCAGAAAAGCCTCGTGCCCCAGTGAGAGATCAGAGGAGAGGCTCTGAAACAATACAGTGTTATTGTGTGGGCTGCAGGTATAGGATATAAAGAACGTGTCTGGACTAACTATTGCGCAGTTAAGAATCTTTAGGTGTTTGAAAGTCACACACTGTAAGGAAGAGAACGTTTGAGGAAGCAGGAGTTTCAAGGATTGCTGTAAATTATTTCTTATGGCAGGTTTTACATTTCTGAAGCCAAGTAAGAAGATACATCATGTGGGCAGTTTTGAAAGAACAATATGTTTTACATTAAAGGAAACCAGCTGCAGTGCAAGGTAAGTGCAACTACTCAGATGTATTAAAACTATTAGCGTTAAGGGGACATACTGAAAAACAGAGGATGAGACAATTCTGTAGGTTAAGAGGAATTTGTTGCTCTGCTACCACATTATCTGACAAATATAGAAGTGTCAGAAATAAGAGTAAACATAATGACGGATTAACAATCCGCAGTTCTGTATAGTTATTTTAATACAAAATTGAATGAGGAATCCCAGGAAGAAAGTGATATTATCCTGGGATGTAGTTATTTTAAAATCACAGGAAAACTTAAGGCCATACACTGGTGTACATTGCATAGCATCATTGTTTGCAGAATTGTACAGCATCAGTAGCCATACAGGTGTTACACAACATGTATTTTTCAATGAATTCCTATTAAAGAAATGTACCATGAGTCTCTTCACACATTGCTTTATGCTGCCATGAGACACAGAAAGCTGTCAAAATAAATATATGGAGAATAACATCTCACAGTTTCCAGAAGAGAGCTGTGTGTTTACGCTAGCTGTGTATTCATTGAGAAGGCGTTGAGTAATTTGGTGTTTTGTTTGCGATGAGATGCCACTCACCAAACTGAAGCACAGCAAAATGGAAGATTTCTCATCTTCTCTCTACCCTCCTGAGGATGAGAGGTGGGCTGCTTGGCTTTCTGCCAGGAAACCTGTTCAGAAATCATACAACATGGATTTAAACATACAAATATATTATACTATATCGATGAATGTGCGTTTAGATGTAAAGCCTTATGTAGAGTTGGAGGAAGATCATTTGAAAGAAATGTTGTTTACTCACTCCACTCCACATATTTGCATAATGATAAAGATAATGATGCATAATTTTTTAATACTCCTTTCATGCTGCAATTCATCAATCCCGAGCCATTTTTCTGGAAAAATAAGATGTGAATCTTATTATTGCCTTGTTGAAAATGTGATGGGTGCTTTTGTTTCCCTCTGTCATTTCCTCACTTATCAGTGCTGTTGGTTACACTTCAAAACTCTTTCTTTTCAGCTCAGGAATTTTTTATTCACCCAAGGTCAACCTGAGAGAGAATGCTGACTGAATTACAACTGGTAAAGCATTGAAACATTTGTTCTCACATCCACTGGATTAACCCTGCATTAGGAGTCCATGCTCTCACTAACACTGAGCAGTAATGAGTTGTGAGGTTGTACTGTGGGACACGATATGACTCCTGCATCGCTATCAATTGTCAGCAGCTGACTCTTTGGCTCCCTGGTCAATATTCAAATTTAGGACTTTCAAATTTCACTTGACTTTCTTTCAATGATTCTCAAAAGAGTATTTGCAAATCAAAAACAACTAAATTCCCTCTTTCTGATAACAAATGGTGTATGTGTACATACGTAACAACGCAGGATGAACATGGTGACTGATGATCATGGCGGATGAATTATGACAGTTTATTTGATCTGATTTGTCTCTACATCTCTGTGTCATCGGCATAGACTTAGCAAGGTTGAGACCTTCCTAAACCCACCTAAATTATATGATAATCATCATGCATATTGCATATGTATTCTTATGTGACATGAAAGCTGCATGAATCAACATTTGACATGTAATGCCTAAGGGGTCACTTGTAGCGATAAATCCACAGAGATTTCCCACCCGACCGCAGTTCTGCTCAACCTTATGAAGTCTCTTATTGCATTGCTCTCCAAGTACATTTTTTGCAAAAAAAACTCTAAAAAGCCACTGAACACTACCTGTTCATGGCAGACAGACACAGTTAGCAACTAGCTGGTGAACATAGTGGAGTATTCAGCAGCTTAAGAGATATTTCCCTCAGGAGTTGGTACTAAAACTGAGCTAAAAGAGAATGAATATGGTTGGACACAAACAGAACTCCAAATAAATGAGAACATTGCTCTGTATCAACTGGACGTGTAAATTGGCAACTGTTTGCAAACATATTTGCCATATTAGTTGATATTACTGTATGTCAATGTTGTGTGCAGTGCTGACAGTGTTTACCTGGGGGGAATCCGGAGGGTGGGTGCTACACTTTCGTGACGAAGCTGTGGGTCGGGAGGGCGTTATCAGCGGTGACCGCCACACAGTGCAGAGCGGCAGTGAGAAACGTCCTAGCCAGTGGGACACAACAGAAAGACAACCATAGCAAATAGTTGCTTGCTGCTGTATCAATGTCGACAGAAGGGGCTGTTTGTTTTGTTCCTCTTACATCTTTATGAGGAAACAACTGGTGATGCCACTGGGATGTCATAAAGTTGCAGGTTCAGTCAAATAATCACCTGTTGCCTTAACTGCTCATCATGTTGTAAGCAACTTTTGGTGTCAACTGCATCTATGTGGAGATCTGCAAAAAGATAAGACTGAACAAATGTTGTGAGCTACTATTTATTTGGCCACACCAATTAAAATTAAAAAAATGAAAAACAGAACAAAAAAATAAAGAAGCCTTCAAAATCAAAATGACTGTGAAGCCATTTGAAGAGCTTGTCCTCAACTGCTGTGATGAATGCAAGGTTTTCGACAAGCACCTCTTTTAAGACACTTTCAAATAATACGAAGATCTTTTGAAAGGCGCTAAACAAGTCTCCGAATTTAATTGGCCTTTGATCATTGATGTCAATAGCTTGATGGTAAGTCTGAAAATAGAGGCAACAGAAATGAAGGGACTTCATCGGGTGGGTCACAGCAGGAATTCACAGGAAGTATCTTGTGCTCAAAAAAGACATGGATGTATTGTAAAACTGGACATGTCACTGCTTCACAGCCTTGCTGCAAAAAACAAATTCCTGTGGCTAGTCGCAGTATTGCAACGAAAAATCCCCTGCGTCCCGAAAAAGTAATTTTCCAATAGACCACCATTGTAAAAGAGACATCTGTGAAACTGTTGGCAGGACACTTCCAGCTATAAACATGGACAATGCATAACCTCGTAAGTAACCTGGAAACTAGAAATGTCTTTTGCAGTATGCGCAAGGCAAGCAATTTTAATTGAATTTAATAGGCTTCATCATGGGGTCCGTTATCCAGTTCTGTAATACGTCCATGAGATTAACATATTAACTTGAGTACATGAGTGTAAAATGCAAAACACTGATAAACAAGACTAAGAGCAAAGCTTAGTTAATACTCGCCGTAGTGAAGGTGGCGTGAGGCAGACCATGACGAAATCACGGCCCGAACGAGGTGGTCGCTGCATGCGCTTGGTCGTGCCTCTGAATTTTTGTAACGCGCGATCACGTGCCTGTCACAAATAATTCACTGATAAAAGCACTACTTACATGTCTTGGGATAATACAAAGAAGGCCAATTCTTTTTTTTTTTGGATGCTTTAGAAACAGGAGTTCTTAAAAATCTTCATTTAAGTATTTTGCAGCCAAATCAATATGTTAACAGGATATTCAACCTTTGTTTATTTATAATGCATTTAGTACTTGATTGTCTCTTTGCAGGGCTTGTCCAAAAGCAATAAAGTAGACTAATAAAATAGTTCACAGATAATTACAATCCCTCCTCTGCATTGTGGGGGTTGGTTAATGGCTTTTTGCCGGTTACACCTACAGTCTATGGGTTACACTCTTTTTGATTCTTCACAGTTCATTTTGTTTGTTCCACCTCTGGCATTTGAGAATAATGCAACAAACTAAAATATTATAGAATATAAACGCCTCCGTGCATGCTCGAAGCACATGCGTCAACTGCGGAGGCTCGTGCTACAGTGCGAAGCGCGAGTATCATTCAGTCTACAGACATGCTTGCAGCTCTGTGGAGCAAGCATGCAAGTGGTACCTGTCCTAAATGTTGACACCAGCATGCTAACATGCTCACAATGGCTATGCTAATATGCAATAGTCAAGCTAGTATATTGTTTACCATGTAGGCCTACACATCTTAAGCTTGTGTGTTAACACGCTGACATTTGCTAGTTAGCATTAAACACAGAATACCAATGAGGTTAATTTTCACCTGAAAATTCAGATGTCATATGATCCAAACTCATCGTGAGGAGTACATTAATGTGTGTGCCAAATTTTATGCCAATCCATCCATTAGGAAAGTCAGGGGATTGCCAAAGTTAGAGAGACACAATCTCTGAGAACATCTGTCCAAATCGTGCCAAAAAGTGGAGTACCAACCAAAAGAGGGACATTGACAACCCTAGAGTCACGCCGTTAAAAAGCATTCATCCACTTTTGCAAATTTTGTATCACTTTCTGACACAACTTAGCTAGACTTGACCCCCTTTGCTGTTTTCTTAGCTGTCATTCACATATAGTAGTAGTGTATGTCTGAATGTGCTGATATCCTCTTCAGGCTTAATGTCCTTGCTCACATGTGCTCCAACATCTAATCATCATGCAAGGTCAAAATGGCAGCTCAGGAAACCTCTATATAGGGGGGGACGTGACTGATGTGCATTCACAGAGGTGAAGGGTTAAGTGGCTATAAATATGGCTTATTAGTGGGATTTCATGACTCTCATACTTACACGTACCAGATCCAATGATGCATATGTGAGTTCATGCCAAACTCAACTCTAACATTGTTAACCTTTGACAGCCGAGACTGAGCTCTGCTGTAAGAGGAAAACTCACAGCCCTGAGCTGATTTATCTCGTACACTATACTGAAACTCTGCCAGGAAATGCAGACAAAGCCATTCCCCCAAATTGTCTCCTCTATCTGCTGTGCTGCTTTCTATTTAAATGCAGCTCATGCGAGAGAGCAGTCCCTCTCTCTCTCTGTCTCTTTCACAGAAGGAAAATTGAATTATCAGGAATGAAGAATGGCGTTAACACTCCGATGAATCAGAGTTAGTCTGGAAGTGTACGCACAAAGAGGTAACGGGAGACTTTTACTGCACGACTTGGACCCCTCGCTACAGTTATGGGAGTTGGTTTCCATGACAATGATGCACTTTTGAGAGATAAATAAGAATGAGCTGGAGTATGTACTTTACAGGAAAAAATCCCCCCCCAAAAAAAACATTAACTGGGAGAAAAAAAAAAGTAGGAAACCTTAAGGAGAGCAACATGACTTCAAATGATCGCTGATTTTGCTCAGTGTCTGCTGGATGTGCTGAACCCAAGACCCCCCCCCACCCAAAAATAACTAATACAAAACAATTTAACTTCACCCCGTCCATGACATTTTCTTCAACAACAAGAGAAACTTGTTTCTTGGTAGTGAGTCTAAGCAGTGGTGCACTTTGCCACTAGCCATTTGCTGGGTAACGCAATCTCTTGGGAGAGAAAAGTCTGCTTGAGGACTGAGAAAAATGAGATACAGAGAAAATGTGTTACAGTTTATCAGGAAAACCATCTACCAGGATGAGGACGTGGAGAGCAAGACAGTGAAAAAGAATTGAAGAGAGAAAGAGAGAGAGAGAAGCAGAGAGGAAAGCCTCTTTACTGTGCCATCAGGTGTAATTTCTGTTTCTGCTACTCTGACTTAAGTGTCAAAAGATTGAGAGGACAGCAGGCAAGATGAATAGCTTGAACCTGTCTGTGTGTGTGTGTGTGTGTGTGTGTGTGTGTGTGTGTGTGTGTGTGTGTGTGTGTGTGTGTGTGTGTGTGTGTGTGTGTGTGTGTGTGTGTGTGTGTGTGTGTGTGTGTGTGTGACAATGGATGATAGGAGAAGAAAGCAGAATGTGGGGAAGAGAGAGAGGTATTCTGGCAGAGTGGACTGCTTGTAAGTGGGTAAAGAAACACACGGAGAGACTGTGCGGGAAGAAAAGTGGAAGCAAAGCCTGCGGGATAATAGTCACCACATTAGGCGGCCATCATCCACCTCGGATGACCACACAAGTCTCTACATGGGAGCCGTCATTAAACCCTCCCTACAGGTGTCTGGGTGAGTGATTTTAACCAGAGTAAACAGAAGAAGATTAATGGTGCGAAATAGCACACAAGGGCCACAGAGCTGTTGGCGTGACTGTGACCGTGTCATTGAAAAGTTTATTAATGTTTGGGAAGGAGCAGACAATGTCTCTGTTGCTCTGCTGCTCAGTGTTTTCCTGTTGTAATGTGCTCTGGTTAAAAATGTGTTTGTTTGTGTAACCATGTGATTTATTAGGAGTATAGCCAAGAGGCTGAAGGAACATTGTAAATGCAGGTAAATGATTTACAAAACATTACATCCAGACATCTCATGTAAACCCATATTACTACGTGACCTTTGTCTCATTATATAAAAAGAGGAGACCCAAAAAAGGAAGAAAAAGAAATTGTCGTTATAGCAAAATTAATCAGAACACTTTGTCATTGTTCCAATCCACAATCCTCCAGACTTGACAGCAGTGGTCCAGCTCAGGCAGATGTGTCCAAATCAATAGCAAATTTAGGATGTCGGTGCCCAGCTCATTACATGGGCCAGTGTTATTTACTAGCTTCGGGCTGCCTCCCCCAGCATCCCTTCCTCCCTCCCTCCTTCTCTCCATCTCTTCCTCCTCCTGTTCCAGGATAGTATTTCATACAAGTACTCTACCACAACCTGTTCTTACTCAGTGAGAATCTGGAGCCAACTAGCCAGCACTCCCGGATTAGACATGTTATTGTCAAGATGTCCTAATCGCACGGCCAATTATTTCCCGAGACCTGTTACGAGAGCAAATCCGCACCGCCCAACTCGCAAAAATATGGGTCAATCAACCACCCGAACCCAACCTGGAAACCTCCAACATTATGCTCCATAGAAGCACAATTGTCAAGACTGAGACAAGGACGGAGCGCAGCGGCTCTCGCTGTGTGTGTCTATTTGAGCGAGAGAGAGGAGACGAGAGGGTGGAAGGTAGACTATTGCACGCAATGTTTCTGTAAGTTATCAACAACGTCCTCGGAAAGCTGCTGTCACTTTTTTCTGTTAAGCTTACCCGAACGTTGTGGGTCGACTCGCACGTCACCGTCTCTCAAGTGTTTTTTGTATGGGTATTGAAAATGCAGTTGCATTACACTTGTGTTCATTGTGGTCTCAAAGCATTCCTGATCACCTCCAGAGGCGGTTTGGCCAATCAGGGTGCATTTACACCTGTACTTTCATGTGATCAAGAACTATTCAACTGCAATCAGATCATACAAAGCACATTTTATTGGAAGGTGTAAAAGGGTTACAATATATCAGTGTTCCCAGAACATTAAGACTAGGAATGTGAAATATCTGTATTGTTTTATTCTTCATATAACCCGGTAGTGTAGTCGAGATGGGAATGAAATAAATTTGGTTTTAGAAAAGACACATGGCCGTGAAATCAGCAGTGGCACAAGCAAAAGTAATACAGTATAGTAGACCAACCAAAATACCATTTTAAATTCAGTCAGCACGCAGTAAAGTCAGACCTCAGACAGTAGCAGTAGAGACTTCTAACCTCTAAATCTACATTATGAGAATATCTACCTGTTTTGTTGTTGAGCATACCGAATCAAATTCCTCATCAACTGTGGTTGATATTTCGGTAACTCTAAATGAAGTAGTGGTGGAATGTAACAAAGTGCATTTTCTCAAGTACTGCAATTAAGTAGTTTTGAGTACTTGTAATATATTTTTTTAGTTTTAATTGTTACTCTCACTAAAATTATGAAATACAGATTTGGTGCATCAGCTAAATGTCAAGAACCATGAAAGAAAGATTATCACCCCATGATTAAAATTAAAATGATTTATATTCACTTTAAAAAAAAAAAAGTTATCGAATGATGTGAAATGATTATGTAATATGAAACATCAATATTTTGCGTGAGTAAGGGACTTACTTACTTTATCATTATCTATTGGAGGCCAGATTAAATTGCTGCTTGGCCAGAGCTTACATTCTATGCTGTGACAGAGATATAATCAAGAATAAAATGAATCTTTCATGGTCAACAAACCAGAGAAAATAAAAGCGTTTGTTTTAGCTCAGCAGCTCTGTTGCCTGAGCGGCTCGGCCTGCTGTGTACTGAACATCCTAATGTTGTCTGAGGAGGAGGCTGTGATCCGACCTCCTCTGTGTTTACCTACAGCTGTTTAACCAGGGAACGCCGGCGGCGTGGCGAAGGGGGGCTGGATTATTCTGCCTCTGCCAAATGAGGCAGAACGGGGCTAATTCTATTTGAGCTTGACTACTTGAGTCAACCTTACGGCCCAATTAGCTCCGTGAAATGAGAGACGGGTAAAGGAGAGAGAAGGGGATGGTGGCAGGAAACACCAATGTCGCCTCTAGATGGCAGAAAGATATATCTATATCATATCATTTTATATATCATATTTAAAATTGATTTTTACATTTGCATATTCTGTGCATCATTATGAAGTGAGGAAATCTAAAAACTGAAAACATTATGTATAACATGATGCTACAAAATGAAGCTCTAGCAGAAGTTAAGCCAGGAAGACTTTTGCATGCTTTGGGCCTGAAGTTTACTTCTCATTCATCCTGCCATTCACTACTCACACACACATGCTCACTCATAATTGACTTGCTTTCATTGTTTGTGGCTGTCAATCATGATATAAATTGTTCTTTTCTATCCAATGGCACAGTGACACACCTACGTCGTTAGCCTATCACCTTGACTTGTCTCTCTGCCTTAGGTACGTTCATGCAGCTGTTACACGCGGCGCCCCCCGCCAGATGGAATTAAAATAGAGTGAAAAATGTATTATGGCAGCTGATTAAGACGATTATGGTCTTAAGTGCACCAAACCAAGCAATCAGGAATATATTTAATAATCGTTCATTTCCTGTCCTCATTCGACTGTCTGTAACAGAGGTATAAAAAATGTCCCCCAAATACTTCTCATGTTTGGACAGAAGACACGGTTTGGAGGTTTTGGATGTAAACTGTCTCACTTTAGACCTAAGATCTGTGGAAACTTTTAAAAAGTTGCCCAAGACCCACCTGTTCAGATCTGTAACTTTACCACATAACAATTCTAAAAATGACGGGACCTTTGATATATATTTTGTTGAGTTATTTACGAACATCGTACCAAATGTTTTTGATGTCACAGTGTCCTTGAATGCATCAACAGGAAGAGTTTTAAACACAGTCAGCCGTTGCAGCTGCAGTACCTCAAGGTGATGACGCTGCTACAGCACAACGATAAAGAGTCTACACTGATCACTGTGCCTCTCTCAATCAAGCCTCTGTTTTATTGGCTTTCATGCAGCAGTTTTAAAAACTGCAATAGGTTTACCACATCATTAAGAAAGCTTTGACAAAATTTTTTAATAATGAATAAATTAAAGTGATCTAAGGAAAGTTATAAGTCATTAAGCTGATATTTGCATACTGGAATAACAACTGAGATGAAAACTGCTGCCTGGAAGAAAAATCAACCCATATGATTACACTCTACTCTTGAAAATGGTCAGAAAATGTAAAGTGTGCAATTTGATAAAGAGGCAAAACCAAAGCAATGGTTAAAAACAAAAGGTGGGAACTTTTGCAGAGAGCGAGTAGAGAAATTATGAAACCAGAGAGTAATGAGAGGGAGCATTTGCATTACAGTCTGACGCAGAGAAAATAAAACATTTTTACAGAATTAGTTTTGAAGAGGGACAATCTAATCTCAACAAGGTTTGTTACATGAGGCATTATTAACAAAAGGCTCAATGTAATTGTAGATAGAAACACAATTAGCAATTAGAAAAGGTCTGCGGGTCAAAGCCACAGTGGCCAAATAATGGATCAAGTCATTGTGTCACACAAATATTGTTGTATAATGTAGATGTACCATTTTGCTGTTCAGTGTTCATCACCATCTCCCAGTTTGATACAAGAAGAAAAAATCAATGAGTATCAGGCAGAAATTGTATTTACTGCTATTCTCCCACAACACCGACAGCCTCCGTTGTTCGACCTCAGCATTTATGTTTGGGAATTGAGCAGGGCGAGGAAAATAGTTTTTCTGTAAAAGTAAGTGGTTTACCACATGAATGATAATCAAGTTGCCATTGGTTGCTTGGTTACCGTCATTTGAAATCAGGGGTTGTGGAAGGACAGGAGAGAGATGTTTGATCCTCTGGGGGTTTGTCTGTTCCAGTGCCGAGTTCAGTGCTTTAGATAATGACAGTGACGCTTAGACTGGAATTTATTTATTTTTTTATTTCCAACAAATAACCTCTTAAGGTATTTATCTGGCTGATTATTGTGCGTTTAAAAAACACCGCTCCCATTTCCAGGAAGGAATAGCTGAGAGCAACACACACACACACACACACACACACACACACACACACACACACACACACACACACACACACACACACACACACACACACACACACACACACACATCGATGACAGATTTTGCGCTCTTTCGAAAAATTAAACACGCCCAAGCGAAGTTTCAACCAGGCGAGAGAGGTTCAAATAGATTTCCTTCAGGTTCATGTGGCAGCCTGAAGGCTCAGTGAACGTCATCATTTAACTATTCGGTGATATTTACATTTCTCACACTTCAAAGAACCACAAACATTGTTTTTTCTGGATAACTGCAGGCACAGTTCAATAACACCCACAACTACACAACCACAACAACTAGCCAACAAACTGGCAAGCACAGAAGAGAACAACAATCTCTGCTGGATCTCCATCCATACCTCATACTTTGAATAACATGCATAGGTTGAAGGAAAGAAATTCTCACTGAGGTATGATTGATGAGTGGCTTACTTTGATCGTCTATTGACCAGAAAGTTCCCTGTTACATCATGACCCACGATTATCAATCATCATGACATGGTCTGGACTTGAGGGCTGTTCAGAACAAAAAATGGCGCAGCATTAAAAAACAGGGAGCTGCTTTGATGCCTCAGGTTCAGTTTGTGAGATGCATTAGTTTGAAGGATTATTGGACGCACAAACTCGCCTTATAATAATATGAGGAAATATTTGACAACTAAATCGTGTTATTCTTCGCCTCGTGAAATCCTTATTTGTGTAGATTAAAGCACACTTGTTATGAAGAGCAGAGGCATTCATGTTTTGTTTTTGTAATGTTTATGAGGTGGGTCACACAGACACTAGTATTGAAAAAATGCTGCTTTATATAATGTAGACTGTTGTAACACTTTCTAATCTAAAAAAAAAAAAGATTCAGTCATCACATCGTGAGGCCAGTGAAGAGTCACAGCGTCACACCTTTTTGATCAGCAAGCAGCCACGGTGAGCTGTTAGATGAAGACATGCAGGCCACAGGCTGTTATGGGACTCACAGGGATATTACTCTGATGCTGCTCACGGTAAGTGTGACATGTTCCCTTTAAGAGAAGTAGTGCAAACATGGTAACGCAGCGTCATTTGGGGGTTAAAGGTGACGTGTCTTGGAGGTTATGTTTGGATTAAATGGACTAGTGTGCAGCCAAAAAAGAGATGCTTGCTGACTTTGTTCATCCCGGCGCCCCCCCCCCCATACACACACACACACACACACACACACACACATATATATATATATATGTATATTTACTATTTAACTTTCAATTGTTAAAAGTAAGAACTGCTACATAGAAACTAAATAGAATGTAGCCATTCTTGGAGAATGGAATTCTCCTCGGTATTTAAGCGGCAGACTTGAATCCACAGTCATTAGTTTTATATCTTGGACCATTTGTCTTCCTGAAAAACATTGTGAGTTATCAGCGACAGTTAATACTTCACCACAACTACCGATCTTCTCCTGACATATCTGTGATCATTCAACATGGGCAGAAGAGGCAGGACATTCAAACAAAGATATCACCCCGTACCGGGATGAAGAAGTGTTTTCCCTCTCAAGTGAGCAGGTGATAACGAAGGAGAGACAAGGAAAAGTCAACGAAGTTATCAACCTGAGACATCGGCTTAATCAGAAGGTGGAAGAAATAAAGTCCCTCAGCACTCAGTGTGGTAATTGGATGGGAGAAAGACAACACCTGTGAACCTGGAAGTGTTGAGCAGTATCTGAACTCTGCCTTTAGCAGCCTGACAAACATCTATGTGAGACAGATCACCAAATTGACACAGCAGAACCAACAGATTGTGAACAGGCTGAAACAAAGACACAAAGACCGAGGAAGAGTGGGAGAAGAAATCTCTGGAAGACAAGCGCGCTGAGAAGCAGAGCAAGAAGCAGAGCAAGAAGCAGAGCAAGAGGAAACAAGAGGCCGACTCCCCGGAAGACGAGTGGACATGTCTTGACCCTCGACCCGGCCAGGAACTTCCCTCGGAAAAAGAAGAGGAGCAGGAGAGGTCGGGGAGGAGGAAGAGGAAGAAGAAAAGGAAGACAGAGGTGGAGGATAACGAGGTTGCTGGCCAAAGTAATGCCGCACCGGGGCATCCATCACCTCACTATTCCTATTACAAACATCCCTCCACCCCAGCCGACATGTGGCTTGCTGGATACAGTGAATGCTGCAGCCAAAAATATATTATTAAAACAATGGTTAATACTCATTCAAATAAAAAAAACAACATAGCAAAAATAATATGTCAGTGTTTTGGAATTATATTCTATATCATGTAACAATATTGCATGAAATAACTGGAGCAGCCATGATTATCAGGCAGTACTGCTTTTTAGATATTCAGGTTTTTAACCAATAATTTCAAAAGACTGAGTCGGGACACACAGTAGGGTCATCTGAGATTTTATTTAAAAACATTAACATAATTTCTTCCATACTCTTTTAGTTGACATTTATATCTGCTGTACAAGAGCCTGTAAACTCTGCCTGAATGTATTTATTTGGTCTGAAGTATTTAACATGTGAATGTGTGTATGTGTATACAGGTAAAAACAGAATCCATGCAAACTTTAAGAGCACACTTGAGTACTGACATGTTTGTGCTTAGTGCTTTTTCTTAAATTCTACAGTTGTGTAACATAGGTTTCGAATTACTATTACATTTTTTAAATCATTTTATATTTTTTGATGATCATTTCATTATTTAAGAGAGCATTATGGTCTTTTAAAATATATAATCACTACAGTAACACTGGAGTAGCAGCATTCTGTGCTGTATATCTGATAGACTGACGCTATGTATTAAATATGACTTCAGACTATTGAATTTATTTTCCTTTATGTTTGTAGTAGGAGTAGTAATTAATTAATATCCTTATTGACAATTTCCAAAAAGAATGCACATAAGACAGTAAAAAAGCACTTTCAAAATAAAAAAGGGAGTTCAGAATAATCTGACTGCTTGATGAAAAAGTAGCCATGTGCAGTAGTATAGAAAATTGAAGATGCCATATATTGAGAATCGATGAAAGGTGAATCATAATTGAATCAAATCGTGAGGCCAGTGAAAAGTCACACCATTGAAATGTTTGCTGAACAGGTGCTGTTTCTGTGCTTTGTCTTGTTTTCTCAACATGATCAAACAATATATCAGCTTCAAGAGTTTTTCACTTTTCCCCATGACCAACCTTGAAGGAAAGAGGCGCTGTTGTTGTCATCACCATCATCAGCACTTGTGCTGAACTGATCTTTCGCAGCACTTCTGGAAGCAGAATCACCTGAGAGAGAAAAAAACAAACAGATGGTACATTTGAGAATTTAGCAATTTACTTATTTTTTTTTTTCTGCCCCGCTTGAATAAATGCATTTCATTTTCGTTGTGGAAATGAATAGGAAATCTGTGTCACATTGCACCTCTTTGAGCCAGAATCATCCATTATTACCAGTCAGTGACACAGATCAATTAGGCATTGTAAGGAATCTTTTGTGGCATACCCTGTAACCAAATTTAACATTGTCCTTTATTCATTTAATCTAAGTTGTAGGTCACTCTCGGGGACCCTTGACTAGTGGAGGCCTGAAACATTTGCATAATAGGAAAGATGACCACCGGTTGAAAAGGAAGAAAATCAAGGTTCAACCTCAGCTGACACATGACTTGTAGACAGCTAAAAAACACAGTATTGCAGCTGAGTTGCCTAATAATAATAATTTGCAACACTAATTTGGTTGTTTTTTTTACTTCAGTGTGTCCTTGTGTTTAACTAAGGGAAATCCCCATCATCCATTACACTGATAAAAGGTTGCAAAAAAGCAGTTTGGAAGTCTGTCACTGACTGTATTTACGTCTTTGGCAGGTGGCCATCCTATGGTAAACAAATCTACTTTGAAACTTCTTTGGCAGTGAGGAAATATAACTCGCTGCTGAGCTTGTATTAGTCACTGTGAGTGATTGGTGAATAGTTATTGCCATGATCTGTGGTTATATCTCCCCACAGTGAAAGCTCTGGATCTTTTTTTCTGTTATAGTCTTTTCTACTTATAATCAAATTAGATTTTTCGTAGGCTGGCTTATTTAGGGCTTTAAAGGCACTAAAGGATAAGGCTGGTGATATATTTTTTTCCGGTAAAAACAACAACCAACAATGAAGTGAGTATTTTCTCTGTTTTAAAAGCTGACATATCTCATTCCTCTGAGCCATATGGCTCCATTGTTGTTCAAGAACTGTTCAAAACACTGTTGCACTGGCTGACATGTTCCTCCATTATGATCCAGAAGTATAACGTGGCCTTGTGCACATTGTGGCCGAGAGTCTATCAGTTACACTAATAACCTTGGCAGGTAATGTTTTTCTACCTCCATACCTTTTCGTCAGTTGTGAGATCAAATGTTCAGATGAATGTCAGTATCCATTACTGTGTCTGATTGGTGAAAAAGATGCAATGAAAATGAGTATCGAGGCAGCAGTTAATGTTAAGAGTTTTCACTTGAGGAATTCAGCGTATACAGCTTGCAGTGAGTGTCGTCTGTTTAGAGCATAGCTGCAAACAGTACCTTCTTGTATCTGCTTATATATTAGCCATTTACATCTTTCTTGACACTCTTTCTTCCTCAGCCACTTCTCTCTACATTTGAGGGTGAAAGACAGCACACACAGCGGATGAACGATACTGACAAAAGAAGCAATCAGGGCACAGTGGCCACGAACAATCGCCGTGGGCGTTTTGACACCAGTTTTGATGGCTACACGGCCTTGAGAAGTAAAGTAAGTAAGTGAGCATGTCCCATAAAAAAATGAATATGATCAGAAACTAGGCTTTGCCACGCACCGCTTTTAATTGTTCACAACTGTCACTGGGGCAAACAAAACTAAAGATAGCTTGTTTTGGACAAGCTAACATTTTGTAGCTCAGTTAAACAGCAACATCTCAGGTAACAGAAACTGAAAACCGTTTGCATCACAAAAATGTGACATCAAGTGCAAGTGTCAAAAACGTTTAAGTTCTACACGAATCGCGCAGGTGCCATATTTTTCAATTGAAAACTGTGTATTTTGCCAAAAGGACACGAGTTTGCACCTATACGTTAAGAGGCTCGCTGAAATTGAGATTTATCTTCCTTATGTGATCTCCCAATGTAAGGCCACTCTTTCACCATCATATCACATGAAACACCTTGACAACTAACAATACATAAGTACTTGACGGCCCTGAGAGGAAAAGACTCCAAACTCTGACCGTCTGTTTCTTCCTCATGTCTGTAAACAAACACATCGCTGATCACATCCTTTCTGCTTTCCCGGAGAAGGAACTCTGCACCATCTGCTACTGGATTGTGAGTGCAGGTGGGTGATTTCCCTGTAAATGCTAGTCAGTTGGCTACAGACCTTTAGCGCACTGCCAGGTCTCAGTGTAGAGGATTTGGCTGAGTTTTAACCTGCATATGTATGCTACTCCGCTGCGAGACTGGACACCATCTGCTGAGTGTCGACTTTCCGTCTGTGTGCTGTGTGTGTGTGTGCAGTGATGAGACTGTCAATGTGATTATTAGTGGAGGAGTTAGGATTTGCATTGGCTGAAGGATGGTGTTTGAATTCCCTATGGACGTGTGTATGGCATTGACTTACTATAAATGAGAGGATCTGCTTCCAAAAATTCTGTGAATAAACTTTTAGGTTGCATTAACATTGTATTCTTCTTTTTAAGTAATTCTGATCACACCTGGGTTTTGTTGTTGCATGCTGTTCAGTTATATTTTATAACTTAATTAATTACAATTAATCCTACTGTGTGTTCAGGTAGAGTGCAAAGTGAGTTTTATTTGCAGAGGGAGTTCACGTCCGCCATTGTTGTGGCTGTGTACGTCCCTCCATCAGCTGACGCAGAGAGAGCAGTGGACACCATCCACGCCACTGTGTCTGGACTGCAGAGTCAACATCCTGGTGCGTTTTTGGCAATTACTGGAGACTTCAATCACACCACCTTGGATAAAGCCCTGCCAACTTTCCACCAGTATGTTGACTGCCCCACTCGGAACAATAACACTCTGGACCTACTGTATGCAAATGCTAAGGATGCATACAGTGCTACTGCCCTTCCCCCCCTTGGCAGGTCCGATCACAACCTGATCCTGTTGACACCCAGGTATGTTCCTCTGGTGCAGAGGCTGCCTGTGACCACCAGGACTGTGAGGAGGTGGTCTCAGGAGGCTAATGACGCCCTGCAGGACTGCTTTGAGTCTACAGATTGGGATGTGCTGTGTGGACCACATGGGGAGGACCTCAACAACATGACTGATTGTATCACAGACCGCCATTCCATCGCGGACTGTACACTGCTACCCCAACAATAAACCTTGGATCACAAGTGACCTGAAAGCTCTTCTTAACAAGAAGAAAGCAGCATTCAGGTCTGGGGACAGGGAGGAGCTCAGGAGAGTCCAGCGCGACCTGAAGGTGAAGCTCAGGGAGGGCAAGGACACCTACAGGAGGAAGCTGGAGGCCAAACTCCAGCAGAACAACGCGAGGGAGGTGTGGACCGGGATGAAACAGATTACTGGCTTCAAGGTTGGAGGAAGACAACCAGGGGGCTCCCTGGAGAGGGCCAACGAGCTGAACTCCTTCTTCAATAGATTTAGCTCACAGCCCTCACCTGTCGCCTCCACACACCACACCTCCCAAACACCTCCCCCCTCTGTCCCCCCTGGTGAGCTGCATGGACTCAGAGCCCTCTACTTCAAAGGGCTCTTCCACCACTGACACTATGACCACCCTCCCCCCCTCTCTGTGATGACTGGCCAGGTGAGAAGACAGCTGGAGAGACTCCATCAAGGAAAGGCTGCAGGACCTGATGGCATCAGCCCCAGGGTCCTGAAGACCTGCGCCAACCAGCTGTCTGAGGTCCTGCAACATCTCTACAACCTGAGCCTGAAGCAGGAGGAAGTCCCGGTGCTGTGGAAGACGTCGTGCCTGGTTCCTGTACCCAAGAAGACGACACCATCTGGCCTCAGTGACTACCGACCAGTTGCCCTCACATCTCATGTGATGAAGGTGCTGGAGAGGCTGGTCTTGGCCCACCTCCGACCGCAGGTGAAATCCTCACTGGACCCTCTGCAATTTGCATACCAGCCTCGTGTGGGGGTGGACGATGCCATCATCTACCTGCTGCAGCGAGCTCAGTCGCACCTGGATGGAACCGGTGGCTCTGTGAGAATCACTTTCTTTGATTTCTCCAGTGCATTCAACACCATCCAACCAGTGCTGCTGAGTGAGAAGCTGCAGGTGGTGGGGGTTAATGCGTCCACCGTCTCCTGGATCACTGACTACCTCACAGGCAGACCACAGTTTGTCCGACTGGGCCGTGTGCTGTCTGATGTGGTGGTCAGTGATACTGGAGCCCCACAGGGAACTGTTCTGTCTCCCTTCCTGTTCACCTTATACACCACTGACTTCCAGTACAACTCAGGGTCATGCCATCTGCAGAAGTTCTCTGATGACTCTGCAGTGGTCGGGTGTATAAGGGACGGACGGGAGGAGGAGTACAGGGCAGTGGTGGGTGACTTTGTAGAGTGGGCCGGTAGAAATCACCTGCTGCTGAACGTGGCCAAGACCAGAGAGATGGTGGTCGACTTCAGGAGGAAGACGACGGCTCCACAACCGCTGAGAGTTCTGGGAGAGGACGTGGACATGGTGGAGGAGTACAAGTACCTGGGTGTCTCCATCGACAACAGACTGAACTGGAAGGCCAACATCAACACTGTGTACAAGAAGGGGATGAGTCAACTCTTTTTCCCGAGGAAACTTCGATCCTTCGACGTGTGCAGCAAGATGTTGGAGATGTTCTACCAGGATATCGAATTAGCACCAAAACTACTAAGGTTGAGCCGGATACTCAGATGAAATGAGTATCCGCTATGGATAATGTACTTTTAACGAGCATGAGTATCATACGATTAAAATGTGTCAATATCCGTACTCGCTTCTGCCATAAGCAGAGTTCACTGCAGCTCTGCTGTCGGCTGTGCCACACACACACACACACACACACACACACACACACACACACACACACACACACACACACACACACACACACACACACACACACACACACACACACACACACACACACACACACACACACACACACACACACACACACACACACACACACACACACACACACACACAAACACAAACACAAACACACACCATCATCACAGGCAGCCACTCTGACCCCCTTTACATCTTGCATTGAAATGTGTCTCTTATCCAGATATATGATTTAACCTGAATAAATGAATAACTGGTATTAATATGTGTCCCCAGTGTCCACATTGAGGTCAGGTTGAGATCTGATCCCTCCAGTATCCGGATGCTGCATTACGCATATATAGGCTTGCAGCCAGGCACTGCCAAGAGAAGGGTGTGTAATGCGCAGACATATCAGCCTCAAAACGCTGCCGTTTAGGGGGAGAGGACCCGCAAACGTGACTTTAAGTTACATCTATACGGGCAGAGGAGAGGAGACGCTAAGTGTGACAGAGCGGTGGCAGGGATTTTCTCTGGTCACAGCGGCTCCCTTACTGGAGGAGAACGTGCTGCAGGTACCAGACGCGGTGCAGTCACAAGTTACAGCTCACGACTTTCACGGCTTCTACCGGTTACAATATCTAAAGTCAGCCGAGTGCTTTCTACAAAAATACAGTCGCAAGGCTGAATACATATTTCCATATTGGATAGCCGACACAGGCTTTGTCTGTTAGCATAAATCACCCAGCTTCACACCGCAAGTTAATTAAAAAAACAACAACAAAAAAAACAGAAACAATCTAACTACTTGTTCCAAGTGATGTCATACCTCCAGGTATGGTATGATTCCACCGGACCCGGTAGGCATGGTTGTCATTAGCTGGACATGGCTTTTAATTAGACCTGGATCACCTACAATATTACTGATACTGAATATAAACAGAACACTCTGAGAGGGCCCATTCTGCATGTTGACTTTCACATTTGCTTCAGATCATTTTTTTTGAGAATACTGTTTTTGAATGCAGGACTTTTACATGGCTGTTTTGCTTTAAGTAAAGGATCTGAGTACTATTCCCACCCCTACCATACTATTATTGTGTTTCTAAATGTATTGCATTTTTTATGATACTAGGTTATACTGTAGAAACACTGATCACTGAGTCAGTCTGTCTCTTTCCGTCTCACCATCTGCACTTTTTGTCCAGATAACAGCTAAAATTCATATGGATGACATGAACCTTGTAATTAACTCGATAGCTTTGCAGCCTTCCACCAGGAGATTACAGCGATGACTCATGCATGAATCATGGAAACTAATGCACATATTAAATGAACAAGCTCATTGTGAATCTGGCAAACCCTTAAACAAGACATGAGTAGACCATAGGACCATTATTAGAAGAAGGTGGAGGAAGGCAGTAAACACAGGTCACCAGCCTCAGCTGGTTTACAGCTGAGGCTCTGGATCAACCCTTACCTCCTTCTACAAATGCGCATAATGGCCATAAACAATACGTCACATCGGTGGAGAACATCTGAGCAAAGCCGGTTGAGAGCAGAAGCACAGCAGGTAATGGAGGCCACCCATTCTTAACCTTGGCTCCCCATTACACATCCACTCAGCAGGCTTTTTCAGTGGCTGCATGTACGGGCACAAACATGTACGCATGAAAACAGAACTTAAAACGGATATGTGAGGACTAACGAGTGGATAATGGCTGGTTGCTGATGGGCTGGGTCCATTATTTCCTCCATCATCTGATGTTGGGTGTTTGTATAACTGTCTTGGATAATGGCGGGTGTTTTTTATTTCAGACCTTTACTGTGGGTCGAGGTACAGTCTGGCCAGCTGAGATGAAACCTTGCTTTGTTTATCATCTCGCATTCTTACATACAGAATTTCTGTTGCGTCTGAATTTTTTTTTTTGAGATTCGGGTGATTGGTTCATGTTTTAGCTGAAGGAGATATCGTCACACTTAGATCTGTGCAGTGTACGCAGCGTCATAGATCATATTGTGTGACTATCTCACAATGATAGCTTGTATTTTTTGATACTTCCACAGCACCTTCGTTAGGATTTAGCCGGGTGGAGCTGTGGTCATCCTGCATTATGGGTCATGTTTTAGCCCATGTCCTAATGACAGATATTTCACATTACAGTACTATCAGATTAAAGAAGCAAGTCATTGTGTTAGTTTTCAACCACAATTGGATTCCACTTATTTCTGTGTGTATGTGAATGAATTTGTAGTAATTAGAAACTTGTGAGAGTAAATCACAGTGAACATGATTTATCATGAATTGTTTTGTACACTTTTTTTTACATTATTATTTTTTTCTCTATAAATAACATATTTTTGGGGAAAGGTGCCATTGTTTGTTTTGTCTGACCAACAGTTCAAAAGCTAAAAACGTTTCATTTATCATTGTATGTGACAAGGAAAAGCAGCAAATCCTCACATTCGAGAACTGTTAATTCTGATTGGTGCACATAATTCTTGGTCTTTTCAAACCAGTGAGAAGAGCACAGAGAAAACCACAAATACAGAAATCTCTAATGTGATATAAACTTTAGCAGAAAATATCTTCATGTAGGACCACATCATTCATAGTATGGATTGAAGAAATACAATATCAGGGCCTATTAATAATTGATAACCTCAAGCTTTAGATTAAAAGGACGAAAGTGTAAATTACCGACAGCTTACGTTTATCATTTAAAATGTGTATTAGACCGAAGTGTGCTTTTCCTTATTTTTTTAATCACACACAGTAAAAAAACTAAACTAACCTACAGCTTTGGAGCATGGTCAGTGGAAATTGTAAATATACATCATTTTTAATGAATAGGCAATATATGCCAAACATTTTCTCCTTAGTGTTTGTATAGGTCTATGATTCTTGCCTTTCATTTTTGCTTTCATAGGCATCGAGACAGCGAATATAAATATTGATATCATCTGCAGTAGACTCAGAATAGATATTTAGGTATATGAAAAAGTTTTAGATTGCTGCTCTCTCACTCACTCACTCACTTCACTTGGATTCACAGACCTGACGCTCACATTTCTCATGACATTTTAACATCCTTCCCAGTCCAAGTCAGAACAACTGCAGTGACAATTTTACATTATTAAAATGTCAAAAGATATAATTAATAAGATATTTCTAAAACTGACCTGAATGCTTCGAATCTTCAACCATTGACATGTTTATTGACATCCAAATCAGTATTCGAATGGATCAGGTTTTATTTTATATAGCCTATATGCATTACCCCAAAAATAGCCCAGTAGTAGTAATCTCACATTATTTGTATTAAATAAAATTCTCAGGGAGAAAAAAAATCCTGTGTGGTACTCCTGGACACAGCTATTATGAGTATCTTTCTAATCCATGGTCATATTAAAACAGAATTCTGAACAAACAAGAACAATCATGCTTCAATACACGCTCTCTCTTAGTGCAAATATAAACAGAAACTTAGTGCAGCAGGCACACCAATGCAAACAGGAGTCCTTACTGAAGGTTGTAATCTGTTACGCAGCATTGACATCATGAGCGATGGGCCCTGGATGACGGATGTCGAGCCGGACCTCTCGCCACTGTGCGATACGATACCGCTGTCCGCTGAGTAAAGGAGCGTAAATCAACAGAAACTCTGCAGCATGTGAACCAACGACCACACAGGTTAATGGTGAGCTAGAGAGCAAAGCGTCTAGGACAACAAACGTCTGCACAGTGTGTGCATTTGTTTAACACGACAGTCAACAGAGAGTGCCACATTAAACACTGAGGGGAGTCTCTCCTGTCTTTGTTATTGTTTGCAGAGAATCTTTAGTGAATGAAACAGTGGAAACAATTCAAGAGAAGTGGATAATGTGTTTTTTTTTCTCCTCAATTTTCTCCTCAAGTAACCTGCACTTTACAAATTGCAGTCCTCATTACCATTTGAAACATTATTACCTGCTTCCCTGATGGCTCAACCTGCCTAAAATGTTGCTGTTAACCTTTCTAATGGCTAATCAAGAGTGGGTTTAGTTCATATGACTTTGGGTATATTTTTGCGGGTGAGTGACCTTTAAAAATCGAAATGAGACTCTGCAATAAGTGCTTGACACTTTAAATACCAGCGTGGACTTTTAAAAATTCCTAATTTTTAGGTCGTCTGAGATGAAAGGCTCTGGAGCATTATATTGCATGTGGGGCCGCGTATTATTGTCAGCAGTGTAGTGGGTTTGTAAAGAATAGTGCTATGATGTTGGATGTTACAGACTGTCATATATGCAAATACTGATCCCACTGTTCTGATTTCATAAAGACAGTTAGTTTTAAGATATTTCTACTCAGAATGTATTGATCTGTTGGTGTGTTCTTGACTATGACAGTTTTCCTAAAAATTTGATTTTTAAATATTACAATATATAGTCCTTGCAAACAGTATAGAAAAATATCACAATATATTGAATCATAACCCCTGTATCAACATGATACATATCAAATTGCCAGATTATTGCCAATACACAGCCCTAATTATTAGTGACATTGACATATAGTGAGATGTAGACATAATGTGCAATTCTGGGTGAGATTTGAGCTTTCCTTGTATTCCATTTACACATAACAACCAGTCAGTGTAAAAAACAAAACCTAGTCAAACTGAATCAACTGAAATCAACTGAAGCAGTACTTTGGAAATAAATATTGTGCTGCTGCAGTGACTTCATCAGTATTATATATATATATGTAGTGCTGGCATAGCTTTCTGAGACGAAATTTCAACTCTCAGCTTATAGTTCACACTGGGTAACAGACCTCAAAACAGCATGGAATTAGTTTAAAACCCCCTGTTAACATGTTTTGCCTATAGCTGAACTTAATCTTATGATTTGGGAAAAGCTGTTTTTAATCCTGTTGAACTTTTTGCTAAAAGTCACCCTCTGTGAAAAGGTAATGGGCTCAGATGGAGTACCCATGTGGCGAGATTTTCTTGGATAATTGTGGAAAAGGGAACAATATGTTTTCTCTAGGGGACTGTCTGGAGATTTTCTACCCTGTCAGCCAGTAATATTAATTAATTGTGACAGACGTGAAAAAAGACTTAATGGCATTGGTTTCCTCTATTTGAGCCCTCCAGTCTTCACCTATGGCTTTCACGCCTCATTTCCACATCCAGTCGCCATAGCCGTATATATAAGCAATACATCATGTACCCGTTTCACCGGCTCCTTATGTAAGTGTTCTTCTGACGCAAATTGAATAACAACGTCCTTTTTTTTTTTACCTTTTTGTTTTTTACAGATTGCAACGACTGCGTCTGTCATGTTTGTGTTTGGGCTTGGGATTCTGCATATGTACATACAAATATTCATGGCCATATGCTGAGTTTAAACAATCGTGTATCACTGAACAAGCCACTAAGTGAAGTCATAAAGTGTGTTATTGCCCATTAACTTCTGCTTTTTGTCTCAGCTTGAATAACAATGTAAATGTCACAACATTTATGGGGTTTCTCTCAGTACTGTAATAGATTAAAATACGTCATTCACAGAAAAATGGCCTTCCCTCCTCATCCCTCCACCCTCCTCATCCCTCCATCCTGCTTTTCTCACAATATTGCAAATAATCAAAAATGTTGCTGTGATTTAATTGCAATCGGTGCGAGGCTATGCTATTATTGTAGCTGCCCCATCAACACTCAAAATAACGTCATTTATGCATAAATACTGCAGCAATGTTAATGTTTGTACTGTAGACAGTCTATGATTTTATACACATACATTTATACACACAGTTTCGTCCAGTCTTGGATTACGGCCGTCGCCATGTTGTTTTTCAAACCAATGAACGGAAGTAACCATATTAGGACTGTGGAAGCATACCCTGCTTTATGGTTTATTTTACTCTAAATGGGACCATAATTTACCAAATGAACATCATCTATGTCCTCCATTTCTGATTCAACTATGTGAGGGCGTCAGTAACAACAGGAGGAGGATCTAAATGCTGATAGGCTTTCGCAACACAGCATGACTATTACATAATTAGAAATAATATAAGATACGTTTTCAATAAATTACCATGTGTGACCGTGAACACACTTCAGTCAAGTTAAAACTGTTAATAAATAGATTCATGTCGGTCTATTAACTGTTAAAACTGCTTCACAAATATCAACAGTTTATTATGGTTCTTTTCTTCCAAACAGATAAACATACTGTGAGAGACGGAGAGAACATGAATGATAAAGGAAGAGAAAGTAAGAGGGGAGGAGATCGAGGCGCATGGAGAGGAGGGCCCGCCTCTCCCATCAGAGTAAAGAGGATAATTGGTGGCTGACCCTCTGACGTCCATCATCCTCTACTGAATAGCGGGGTGTAACTAACACTGTTCCAGAGCACCAGGAGCTGCTGCATCACGTGCACATTCAAGCTTCAACGTACTCTGCCGGTGACACTCCAAACACACACCCACACACACATTCTCATACACACACATTAAAGCCTGTAACCTTGCATACAGAGTCTTATTTGTATGAGTGGTACCCACTCAGTGGAGTCGTCACTCACTAATGTGTGTAATTAGGGCTCTCTGATCAGGCTGGATGAGCACTCAATAAGTACACCGGGTAGGAATAAAAGAGGTGTTTGAGGCGTTTGTTTTGTGTGTGTGTGTGTGTGATGAGTGAATGAGTGGGTCCATGCATGCATTTACTGATGTTTTTATTTTCCCAATACATGCTGCCCAGAGCAGAAAGTTAACCGGTCAGAACAAGGAAAATATAAAGTTCCTCGATGTTAATAAACAGTGACTGGTTCATGTGGCAGGGTTTAATAATATCAAGGAATTACCCCAAAACATGAAAATCTCACACCATGCCCAATGAATACGGTGTGTTTGGGGATGAAATATGTAGCGCTGCAATTAGCTGCTTTAAATGAAAATTTGCGATGAGATACGTTTAAAAAAAACAAAGTGAAAACAGCCATCGCAATCCAACTTATGTTTCTGTGTCTTTCTATTTGCGTAACTGGTCAAATAAGGACATGCTATTACATCAGGGATCGTATGTACACTTTGGGTGTTGGCATCAAACAGCAAGAAGTTCACTGTACACCAAGCATTTTAGCACCAATGTTCCACAATCCTCCATCACGCAAAGCAGCCAAACGATGACAGGTTTGCGTCACGGGCATTAGTCAAAATGGAAAAACTTGTGCTATAACTATTATTCCACTCGCATAAACCCAAACCTAAACTTAACCACCTCGGCTGACTCCTCACAGTGTGGCCGACTCTAATGGAAGAAAAGTAGTTGCTGCACACAAATTCTCCAGACGACAGCATGCACTAATTTGCATTTAGACAGATCTGATGAAGCATCAGTTGTGGATGAGAAATCCAGTAATCGCTGAAACTTCTTGGATTTACAATCATACTGTACCAAGTGCAGTGGAAGTCAACACATTCATTCTCTAAGATTTAAAGCAAAACAATATGCTACATCTGATACGTACTGAATTTCAACACTCTTTTACTCTTGCACTAGTGTCAACAGTCCCTAATGTGCATACAAAATAAAGACTCATTTGTACAGAGAGGTCATATCACACTGATTTCTATGTTTTGCATAGGTACACTATTTTATAACATGTTTATCAAGCTAACAGCATGGCGAAGACTCTCTGGCACCATCATCAGGTCAAATTTGTCCTGATATTACCAAATATTTGCAAACAATATCTTAAAGATTAGCTTAAAGATTGTGTACTGTTGAATGTGGTATGCATTTGATAGGGACATAATACGTTATCATAACATTGCACATTGAACTTTGACCCTCTTGCTCATATATTTGTATAGGATTGTAGGTCAAAATACCAAAGAAAAGTATACTGGCTTGCATACTGCAAACTGTGACCAGATGCAGTCGGACATTCTGGTATTTTTGGCATACTTGACATACTATGTATTGGAACATACTAAATCTTTTTCTGGCATACTAAATAGTATTTGTACTGGAAGGCACAGGCAGTTATTTTTTGTACAAGAGAAGATGTAAGCTCAGTCCAACTGACTAAACTCAGGTTTTATAGGGGGGTTCAACTCCTCCATGCAAAAGAAAGCTTAGTACGGATTCACTAGTGTACAATAAACACATATGTTCAACCTGCCATGTTACCTTCGTTAATAAGCTCTTTGCCGTTTCAGTTGTTGAATGAGCTTTATTTTAAGCCTGTTCATGTGACACTTTTGAGGCAACAAGGTTTTGAATTTGCCTCGATTTTCCACTGACTTTGTCATTGACTGGCAGTCAGGCATAACATTAACAAATCTGCATACAGCGTCTCCCACTTTAACATTTAGGCTCAGTTAAATCTGATAAATTGGAAGGTAGAACTGACTTAAACAATAGAATTTCCTTATCACAACAGGGACTTAACGTTCAGTCCGGTCTTCTTGTGCTTGTGCCTACGACAAAGTCCCAGCAGGCTTAGATAATTATTCGACCGATAATTGAACAGACTAGCAAGGCTGTTATTGCTGCTAATGGTTCCAGAGCCGTGTCACATCTCTTAAATCACACAGGAGTAATGAGTCATTTTTGACAGTTGGGTTAGGTAGCCACCTCCAAACACCTTTACGTTCATTATTAGAAGATGACTCAGAAATGACTAAAATGGAAAAAGTGTGAAGAATTTGTAATGGTGAAAACTGATGCTCTTATTAGTGATGCTCAGTGGGTTAGTCAGGCTACTGAAAGGACACAGCGGAGGGATTCAGCCACTTAAGAAGTTTTCAAATAGATTCAAAGGTGGAACGAAAAAGGATAACTTTTAAATGGACGTGTATTTTTGTTTAGTGGTAGCAGATAACTCTTAACTGTAGGCAAAAGTTGAATCACTTTACCTTGAGTACAAGTCTCATGTTGCCTTCTGGGTAACACTTTACTTCAACCGCCCCAATTTAATTATATTTACTAAATTGTTAATGACTAACTGTAATGTCGCTGTAAACAGACATAAAGACAATTGTTTAATGTATTTGATTAATACATTAATACAATTTAACTTGTCTTGTGAAGCATCCTGCCTGGCGGGAGGGGTTGTAGTTGTTGGCAGTAAAATTAATAAACTACAAAATTAGATTGTCTCAGTTCATAACTACACTATAGTGTGTCATAAAGCGTTGTAATCATTCTTTGTTTGTAGCCTTCTTAATGGGTTGACTACAGTAAACATAGAAATGAAGTAACAAATTAGGCAAATGCACCAAAGCAGGGACAGCTGAGATAAGAGCAATACTGTCTCCATCTGCTGTAGGACAGTAA
Organism: Leptoclinus maculatus; assembly: GCA_032191485.1. NCBI lineage: Eukaryota > Metazoa > Chordata > Actinopteri > Perciformes > Stichaeidae > Leptoclinus > Leptoclinus maculatus. Next base: position 10,802,923 of record JAVDOI010000009.1, read on the forward strand.
GTAGTGCAGTTTTCTACAGGTGAATTTAAACAGACACTCTAATAGTATCTCATTCTAACAGGAGCAAGAACATGACAAAATAAGATGTCCAGTCTTTAAAAACATCTATGTGACACTGTGAGACAATGTGTACTCAGGCTATGCTACGCAGAGTGCTAGTATGATTTTATTTTCAAGTCACAGAGATGGAATACAAAGTGGGGATCTGAATACATAAATTGTCTAATTTTAAGTCTCATAGTCCAGATTCATACTTTAACCAGGATTAGGTTTAAATAATTAGGACAATGCAAATAAGAAGTCATTCACGGGACAGACAATCCTCTAATTTTCTGAAGCCTGTGGAAGGTTAAAATAACCGTGGACATCATTTTTGTCTTAAAAAGGTCAGAAATTTAAGATATGGCCACAATATTTGTTTAAAAATGAACTAAAATCATCAACAGAAGTTACAGTTTATATGTTTTTGAGAATCATCTCCATTTTATCCTCATCTGGCAGCTGCAATATGTAGGACAATTTAAATTAATCTTTTTCATAAACAAATCTGACCCAGGTGTGTTACCTCTTTGAAAAGCGTCACTTGCTCTACAACTTATATGTCCCAGAGTTTTTGTCAGCATCCTCTGACATTGCGAGTGATACGTTTCGCATACCATTCGCATCTGCACTATTTATCAGTCCTAACCTTTTTTTTTTTTTTTTACTTTCCCCATCTTTGTTTTAGATGTACAGTGTTTTTGACTCCAATTAACAGAAATTTCCTTTTGGAGACAGCAAAAAATGCCCTTTTTTTGTCAACACAAAAGCAACTCCAATGAACACTTTGATTTCAAAATAGGTTATTCACTCTTTGAAGACATCTACCTGGGCTGAACTTGGTGTCCACTGTGGTGTAATTGTTAGTGATAAACATCACTGATTAATGTGCCACATGCATGCATCGTGTCTCAACATGTCTCGTATGGATTAAACACACACTAAAAAAATGTACTGTTTTAAGTCCTATTTATTTGTTCCTGTTATTTCTGCTGTCTTATTCACTCATCCATCCAAGCACCCAACTCTAAATAAGTACAGCATTATTCAATGATTTTAATATATTTTATTGAAGAGGGTGACAAAGATAGAAAACATAGCAGGAATGCAGCTACATACGTCGTTATTGAAAGGTCTCCTTTACTCAGTTCTCACTGTGTACCTCTAATTTTCACTCCCTTAGTCGGGATTTGCTGCTACTATTAAACTACCTTAGTATTTCCTTCAACCTGCAATACCAAGGAATGAGGTGTGTGAGGTTTACCCCATTAAGACAATGCAAATAGGGTGGAGTGACGTGTCAAGAGTGTATTAATTAAATGATGTTCACATACATCCCCTGTGACTCGTTGTCTTGTCCGTTGGCTTAGCAGTTGTCATGTTAATCTAAATAGCATTACATACTACGATGATTTCTGAATCATTTGAGTCAAATTTAGCTTTGCCTCAGTCATGATTATCATACTGAGATGCTCCAGATGTTTACTTCTCTTCCTTGGTCTTCTTGGCCAGAGACTGCAAGACAGCGAAGAAGGTCTCTGGTGTCTCAGTCTCCTCCAGTTTAGACTTGGCACAGAAGAAAGGAGGGCTGTAGTCCATGGGGTTTGTGTTGCCCAAGACCCAGTTGAAGGTGCTGACATGTAAACAAAAGTTAACTTTTTGAGAATCATTACTGACTGTGGTTCAGGGCCAGAAATACAGTGCGACCGTAAAAATCCGATAAGATTACAAATAGTGGCCAATCATGCCGAGACTGAATTCTCCTAGATTGAACAGAGTTGACATTTGAGAATTGGTTGATTGGTTGTTAGAATATTTAAAAGAATATTTCACCCAGTGAAAACATCATATACCTTTAGTGAAGAGCTGGGACATGCTTATATAGAATCTAAATAATAACTATTTTTGTATTTTACCATTAGCTCCCCCATCTTCATTAATATCTTTAAAACCCATCTCTTTTATTTAGCTTTTTGATAATTGTCATGAAGACATGATTGTCGTATTTATTAGTTCTCTGACCTATATGTCTGTGTTATGCAATACACTTTTATCTAAATGTAATTGTCATCTCTCTGTAAAGCACTTTTGTCAACATTCTTATAAAAGTGTGCTTTTGCACACTTGTATTTCATCTTATTTCATATTTTATTATAATAATAATACAGTGTACATGATACTGACAGTTTGAAATAATATGATTCCTCCACACTTAAAGCTACTAAAGGAAACAAGTTAAGGGTTAACTGAGTGTTGACAGATATGTATAAATATGAATAGTAGCATTATTTGAATGGTGGTGTTAGTGTTTTGGCTATTTCTGTGCTCCTGTGGTTTTGTCAACTCAGGTTCTCACCTGAGTGTGACCCATCCAGATGTTGGAGCGTAGGCAGTCATGGTCATAGGGATGCAGCCGATCTCAGTGAAGACATATGAATAGTAGCCTGATGACATGAAGCATAAGTCACATGTGAGGGTCTAACAGTAAGCTGCACAAAACAGTCACCATTTTTAGGAATACCCTCTTCCTTACTTGCACAACATGCTTTACACAAAGAAAATATCCCATAGCAGCATTTTAAACATTGGGTTACAGATATTGTGTAGATGTGTATGTACTAATTATTCAGAGGTAGAGGTAATTTGTCACAGTATTTATTACATTACTTTCCATTGCTCAGCCCAGCACCTTCAAAAGTATCTCTCAACATTTCAACATTTCAGCCACTGCAACCACATCTCATTTTAACACATTGGAAAAAAAAAGAATAAAGTTGTAGTTTAATGGGCAGCTATCCCTGTGACCACACACATCACCTCAACGCCAGTCCTAACTGTATCTCAAAAGTTGTCTTATTTATGTTGTGTCTTCTTATCTGGTTAGCCAGACACCAGGAATTACCTGAGATGTGTTCAGAAGGTATATGTGGTGCTGGTTCAGGTTAAGATAAGGAGGGAAAGGCTAATTTAAGACTAGTTATAGAGTGCTGTGTAACACCAGTCTCTCTACTGAACACAGGAGAAATTGATATGCTCCAATTTCATGTAAAATTAAACTATAAAAAATGACTTTAAATGAATAAACATTCAGGCCAGATTGAGTGAGTGTAAATACCAGAGCTTGGAGGTAAATATTATTTGTTCTTCTACATTCTGTCGGAATCAAGTTTGTCGGCTACAGTCACAGCCTTCCATCATAGCACCAGAATCAGGTCAATCAGTGACATGGTACACTGTAGCAAGAGCTATCATCCATTCAGATCTTGTCAAAATAAAACCAGATTTCTTTTGTTTAAAATACAATGTTTCCTCTTACCGTTCTGTGGCAGTTCTCCATACCAGCTGTTGACCAGTGCACCCATTCCCCAGGAGGAAGAGGAGCCCATGAAAACCTGACCCATCAGTTTGGCATCAGTTGGAACTTGCATGGGATGGAAGGTGGTATCCAGTGCTTTCTTCTTGCAAGATAATTTGCTCCAGTCAATATCATAGTAGACTTCCTGAAAGGACAAAAAGACAGACAATGAATGCTGTCCTATACTGAGTCGACTCAGAAAATACTTATTTGTGGACAGTACTAGTTTCTTTGAGCGTTATTATTTATTGTCCATTTTAAAAGGGCTGCTTTTATCCATAATTGTCATTGTCAATTGGTAGTAACCCGGAGGTAATCTCTTGTTCTGAAGAGTGAAGCTAATGCGGAAGTGTCTTAAACTTGCATTCTCTCTAATGACCTGCAGGGGGCGACTTATCTGGTTGCAAAAAGAAGTCAGATTGTATGGAAGTCTACGAGAAAATGACCCTACTTCTCACTTGACTTATTACCTCAGTAAACATTGTAAACATAACTTTATGGTCTAATTCGCTAGTTTAAACAGCAGTTTAAATGGAACTACTTATTATCAGGAAATAATGGACACTGTGCCGCCAAGTAGAGTCAAGTATTCACCCGGACCATGGTATAATAAAAAATATTGTTATTTGCAGCCCTATACTGTTGTTGTTTTCTTTTAATTAATCAGAAAACAAGAATGGTACTTTGATTCTAAAATACAATTTTCTTTCTATGCACAAAAGTATTAAACTTGTAGCACCCGATTGGTATCATTCTATGCACAGCTACATGTTGCCTTTTGGTTTTAGTTTGTGTAAAACTGTAGAGTATAAAAGGTTGTTTCACAAGGTGGGAGAAAATATTGAATTTATTCACTACATCTATTACTCTTTATTGTTAGGAGTACATTCTGAACATAGCTTTGTAGTCGCGAATACAAACCATTATTTACAGTCACGGGGCATTGACAGTATTGCAAATGGGGTGATTAGTTATGCTGATGCTGCAGGAAAAGGGAATATAAGGACATAGAGAGACATTCTTGGTTCACCAATTCATCTGCCACTGTACCAGTTAGGTCAAGGTAATAGATAAGCTACCATTTGCATGAGAGTCTCACAGCGAAGGTGGAAAGCCCACTCAGTATGCACCGTATGTAGATTAAAACAAATCCTGAAAAGTAGTGGTAGAGACAATTCACCCAGGGTTACATACCTGATTGAAAAGCATCAGCTGGTCCATTAAAGAGGTCTCATTGCCGACAACCTGGTAGTTTCTAACCCGCATCCTCTGACCAAAAGCATCATAGCTTACTGTTCCTGTGGACACAAAGACTCCGGTGGCATCCATCTGAAAAAGAAACAAGAGCAGAAAGTGACGGGAAAGACAGGGATGACTTGACATGGGTTAATCCAGGAGATTACATGTGAGCAACAGTAATGTTTGCAGCGTATGAGCAGACTGACCAGACTGAAGCCACCACTCATCAGTGCTGGAGCAACTGTGGAAGAAGAAATCAAAGTGTTAAAGAAGTCAGTTCTCTTAATGATCTGAGATCATTTAAAGCATACCGAGTAAACAAACTCTGTGTTGGCAGAGCCATACTTTAACAACCTGGCTTGTCTATAATTATAGATCTGGCTTGTCTCTGTCATTTAATGTGAAATGCTGGTAAATACAAAGCAAAAATAATTGTAGGTTACTCAAAATTCCAGTTTCAGACACATAAAAAGTAGTTCCATCAACACAGTTACAATGCATTTTAATGTCTTGTCAAACTAAATAAACTGATATAAATGACAAGAGACTAAATCAAAGAAATAATGTGTAATATAGATGTACATTTTTCCAACTCAATTGCAAAGAAATAAAACTGTCATTCACAAATTAAAAAGAATTACAAAAAAAACATTCCCAGTGAATCTCCATCTGTTGATCATGATTTGCAGTATTGCAAAAGAGAGGCAAATACCGTGACACCTATTCATGTATGAATTTTTCATGGAATTTCTTTCTTTGATGCTCTTACAGACACTTGGAATTCTTTTCTGTCATGTACAAAAGAAGGGTGTCCATACTCACCACAGGGTTTTGGTGCCTGGGCGGCAGCAAAGGTCAGCGCCAGGCTGAGGCAAGACAGCACACTGATGAAGTTCATGTTGCGAAGCTTTCGGATCCAGACGAGGTGAACCTGCGAGCGCTGTGGTCTTAAGGGACGACACACACACCTCCATATATACCTGCTCACAGCTGGTTGCTCTCACGCCATGTGGTTCAACCCCCTCTGCATTTCTTTTATGATTGCCCCCACGAGGGAAAATATGATCAACTAACAGCTCTGCTTTGTAAAAGTTGTTGTGACATATTAACATTGATAAGATTAGGCAATGCATCACATGCTTACTTTCATGTTCAAGCACCAAGCTCAACAGATATTATGGAGATATTATATCCGAGTGCCTTGTTAGATGTTGTGCCTTGTAATTATGACTAAATTTGACATTGCCATTATTAATTTGATCAAAAGCTATATGATATTCCATATAATACATATTTTTACAAAAATACAGTACAATAAAGGCAATACTGACTGTTTTACATGTATACTAAATGGGATTGACTGTATACATGTATGCACCAAATTAATTCCTAAACTTTGACTAATTTGTTTCGCTTTTTCAAGGTCTGTGTTATCCACGCTGGGGAATTCAATGCCTTGTTATCACATTTAGCTGCAGATAACGAGTCCACAGGTGTAAATAATCCCATGATTTGAAGAATCCACCTGCTTTATTTCTCAGACCTTAAAGCTGCATTTACATAACAGTGATTGCTACAAAGCATGCCTCCTCACTTTTGTGTTACTTACTAGTCTTGTCTTGTTTTATTTAGTAGCAAGTCTTGTATCATGTCTTTTTATAGCTTCAATTGTAGAACTAATAAAGCATTCCGTTGGTTAGGAGAGGATTGTTGAACAGTATTCATAAAGAGATAGACCTAAAGTATGTGTTACATGAAAGTATTTCTCCCAATCCAGAGCCTCTGTCTACTTATTAAAAGGTCTGCAGATTAGCCCTGATCATGTGAAAGTTGTTAAGATGTAGTAAAATAAAAATGTAGTCATAGTCAGGTGCACCATCCTTATCTTGAGGTTCAGAAAGTCACTCAGATACAATTACCCTCCACCTCAGTTAAGAATTATGATACAAGTGATAATGGAAATTATATTGAATTAAATAACAATGGGTCTGCAAACAATGCATTCACAAGAATCCTCATTGAGATTTACAGAATTTCTCAAAATCCAGTTGTCTACGGTTTGTTTGATTCTGTCATGTTCACTTTAACATGAAATGTAGACTAAATTAAAGATCTAGTTGTAGTTGATGTCTGGTGATTGTAGAGGCATAGCCATGCAGTTTTTCCAGATAAACCTTGACACGATACTAGGTGTCCTGTTGGAAATTAATACACCCATTTCTTCACCCATTACAAATTTAAGCCCATACAGATGAAATGTGTATGGAAAATAGAGTGATATTTCCTGTCACATACGACAGACGACATATCATCACATTTGAATCATCATTGAAATGTGAATTGTAAAGTTCAAATTACAATTTTTTGTGTTTTTTTAAAATATACTTTTCTGCAGATGTGCTTTTGTCTCACCATATGTTATCGTTGTATGTCTGGTCTTCAGGTGATTTTCATTCTGTAAGTTTGTGCTTTACATGAAAATGAATCTTTAAAAAAAAAAAAAAAGCTCTCCACCGTGTGCTGCTGCCTGTAAAAAGATGTTTTGGCACTGATCGTGATTTACAGTAATGATGGAGAGATTTGCGTCAGAGCACTAAACCTCCATATTAGGTAAAAGGAAAAGGGTATGCGAGATAGATGAACCTGCATCACATGAACGTTCAGAGGTTAGGTCTTTTCTAATGGAAACAAGTACACGCAGATAATGATCATAAAATCTGTGTGCTCGGTCAGGTGCTTTGTCTTTATCTGAAGGTTATCAACAACACATGTACATATTATAATCTATAGTAGGTCTCACATTAGAGGTGAACACTGAACAGGTTTCATTTGATTACTTTATTGATCCGGTGATGGAAACATTTTTTTTATTAGTGGAGTGGCTCTATGGTTGTGTGTTGGTCCACTACTTTGTTCAAGACTAAAATATCTCTACAACCATTGGACGGTTTGCCATGACATTCTGTACAGACCTTCATGGTGGTCAAAGGGCGAATCTGACTGACTTTGGTGCACCCACTAACATTTACCCTAGCGCCCCCATGAGGTTGACATTTGAAGTTTTCGTTAAATGTAATCAGCAAATATTAATTGAGGTAGTTTGCCATGAAATTGGGTGCAGACATTTCCCTACAGATATCATTTTAATTACCGAGGATCCCCTGTCTTGACATTTCGTTTGTCCAATATTTCATGGCTTGCTTGGTTAATGACCAAATACAAGCAAAACATAATGACATTCACCTTTGCTGTAATTTGTGTTTAGTGTCAATTAGCAAACGTTGCCAAACAAATATGGTTAAAACGGTGTCACCGCACAGGTACTACTGAAATAACTCGTGTTGGATCAACAGACGCTTAATGCTTTGCTTGTCAACACAATAAACGGTGCAGGCCTTACCTGAAAACCAGGTTGGCTCGGCTAATGTTGGCTTTCTGCCGTTGCTCCAATCGTTGCGTAACTCGCAGTGACGCTCCAGTCCTCCTCTCGTGAGGACCACTGTGCGATGAGCTCCGTTGGTTTCCGTTCATTTATTTTGAACGAATAAAAGCATACATACACTACACTGAAATACTCCGTGGATGAGTTATCTGTCACGGTTTTAAGAATTGTGTGCAGGTCTCGAGCTGTGTCAAGCCTTGAGAAATAAAATGAACATTAAAAAATGTCAGAAAAACAAACAAAAAATGCCACAAGACTTACTGCATATTCTTTTTATTTTTCAATATGCCTATTAAATTATCACCTATGTTTTTATTCTTGGAATTCCCTTGACATCTCGAGGTTGTCTGAGCAAGGAATACTTCAAATATTTCAGTGCAAAACAGCTAAAGTCAAGTTAATTAAAATAAAACACCCCCCCCCCCCCCCCCCCAAAATAAAAGAAATAAGAAAATCATTCTTAAAAAGCCAGTAGTTAACACATAAATAAAACTGAATGAATTTTAAGAGAAGAAACCCTTTCTTTGTTTAGGTGTAGGTTCCCTTGTTTTGCAGCAAAGCATCAAATTTCCACCTCATATACATATATGAATATCAACATTGTGTATATTATCATATACTCTTGTTACAATCTACGAGAGGTCCGTGTTAATCAAGTGTTAATAGTTACACGAGGTGAATTTCTGCCCATTTGAAGTTAAGGAGTACTCAGGGTTTCTGCGTATTATCCAACAATAATTTGATGGCTACACGTAGGTTTTTAAATCACTGTTCAGTCTCAGATACACCGTCATACACACCTCGTTGTCCACGATACGCAGGAACCTTGAGTACTGCATGTGTGACCTCGTGCAAGCAGAGGCGGGCACGCGCTGTTCTGCTAAAGTAGTGTCAGTCAAATGAGGGCTCCCTTCTCCACAGCCACTGTATACTGTGAGTGGATCAAACACTGATTGAAAAGGCATGGTCTTTACCTGGCATCATCTCAAACATGAAAGCTAAAACACTAAACCTCAAACACGCAGACACGTCCACTCAAACAGATCATCTCATTCATCCCTAATTTTCATTACAAATGTTCTCCATCCTCCGTTTAGTTTAGTGTACCCACAGTGCATTAAGCTCCCTGTACTCTATTCTGTGTGAATTTTAAATAAATTAAATTAAATTAAAATAAAACTTAACTCACTGGTCCATCTCTTTTCATCCGTCCACACACTTTTATGTCCTTACGCTATTATTCTTTCAACATCTCCTGATTTGAATTGATCCTTGTTCTGCTCTGTTCATTCCACATGAAGTCTACTTTGATGTCAACATGAACGTATACTACACCCACAGCTTCCCCTCCTTGACATCCAACGCTAAATTTACCCAACTACAGCTCTATTGTATGTATATCTTACTTTTCTTTTCAGTGTCCTGATATTACTTCAACAAATCACAGCAAACAGTCATCCGAACACACAGCAAAATATACAAACTCACCTGAACAAGCGACCACAAGAAATGAAAGGACCTTGTAATACGTTAAATCGTCAATAATGCAGTGCAATGAAGATGTGCCGACATTGGAGAGACACGTAAAGACTCAGAGACACAGACGGGGTCTTTATGGCCATTTGAAACGGGATTGAATTGGAAGTTTTAAGTGTCCCTGTTTTGTAGTGTTGGTTACTGTGGGAGTCCCTGGTTTTGGCAGGTTTGGGAGTTGGCAGGTAGGGATTCTGGTTATGGGTTTCATGTGAAAGCAATAAGAGAAAACTGCTGAGTGGGGAAGACTGTTCTTTTTCAAGGCCGTACATATTCAATTTTGATGGTGGGGTCAGAATGTGAAGAGCAAGGAGGAAGCCACTCGATGTAACGAAGGTTCAATAAGTTAGAGCACGAACGATTTCCTGCAGAAAAACAAAAACGGTATCTCAGAGTTTCAGAAGTCGCAGGAGCTGAGCGTGGCGTCCAAGTCTCTAGCCTTGGCGGTTTATGGACCCGTAATTTGGCCCTCGGTCTTGTTTTGACTCCCTCTAGTCCTCCATGGCCCTCTGTCAGCAGTCAGAGACTTCGGAGGTGTTGGAGTCACTGGCGAGTTTCCTGCGTTGTCTCACTGATTTCTCCTCATCCTGCAGAGAGAGGAGGGTTGTTTTTGATATGTTCAGTATGGCGGAAATCTGAAGGTTCCTCTTGTGTCACCCTCAAGTGCCAAAATGTCATCTCTGCACATGAATAAATAAATGAATAAAACCTTTTGATTACCATAGCTGCTTTTCCTCTAGTACAACCATTGGGACCAGTTTTAGATCTGTAGCCCTGCTACTGGTCAAAAATACCTGCACATTTCTCTCCTTTTCAATTCCTCTTTTATTCTACATGGACATGATAATGTTTCAACATCAAATGAGGTGTCCATGTAGAATAAAAGAGGAATTTTGGGAAAGTTGGGCTACACCAATCTGACTTCTTCTCTCCCAATTCTGATACCTCAACCTCAGGATATATGCCAATACCAATACTTACAGACCCGATACCAGTGCCGTCTTTTCCCCAAATAAACCTCCCTGGATGAACTCATTGGAACAACTTCTATGTCAGGAAACAAGAGGCCAGAAATGGCTATATATATATATATATATATATATATATATATATATATATATATATATATATATATATATATATACATATACATTTGTCTTGGCAAATACAAAGACATTTGCTAACGGCAGTTGCCGATATTTATCTATTGTGTCGCAACAGGCAAAATGTTGTGTTGGTCATTTGAGGTCTGACTCGGACAACAGTAGCTAGGATTCCCAGCGGCTGATTCGGAGAAGTCAAGACACCAGCATGACATAAGAGGGCGATGGGTTCCGTGGGCTCGTGTGGTTTGTGTTGATGTTTGTTTTCAGTGAGAGGTTGTTCAGCTTTGCGTCTCACATCTTGAATGAGAAGAAAAATAGGCTGCAACAAGGCAGAGATACTTATCTCCTTGTGATTGAACTGCTAACCTTGTGATTAACGGACATCCAACTCTATCTCCTGAGCCACAGCCACCCGTGAATAAAGGTTATGTCAAAGGTTGGTTCATAAATTTGTATGATTGGATCTGTGTGCATTCTAAGTGTCACGAAATGCTGACAGTTCAGTTTGTCTTTTTTTATAATGAAGATTTATTTTTTCCTCTGGCACAAAAGGGGATAACTAAAAACAAACTAAATTTAAAAAACAACAACAAAGAAACATTGGCTTTAGCTATTCGCCAAATTCTTATTTCAAACATCTGTATCGATGTATCGGTGCATCCCTAAAATGTTACAATGGCATTGAAGAAGAAAATGTATTTAATATGGATCGGTCACGTCATGTTTTCGTGTGTGCTTACACTCTGAAAGACTCCATTCTGGCCCCACTCTCCAGGCGAGTGGTCCTCAAGGTCCTCTTCCTCTTCTTCCTCCCCCTCCTCCTCTCTCACCGTGTCCATCCCGTCTTCCTCATACTCTGTCAGACAGTCCGACTCCTCCGCTGAAAGGAAAGATTTAGAGGACATATTACGGAGATAATTTATTGTGTGACTGAGCCACCTGGTTTAGATAGCACCCATAAAATATCAGGGACATCTACCACTGTATTTCATTAAAACAGACCAGGTGAACGCTATGACCCCTTATTTACTACACTCGTTAAATCAGACAGGATCCTGAGGGGGAAACTGTAAATCTGTAGGAGGAGACTGATCCAACAAGGACTTTTAATATACTTTAGCCGCTATAAAAGGAATTGTTTCTAGATAAGAATAATGAATTGGCAAGTGATCGTTTACCTTCTGCAGCTACGTAGCTTTGCACTGGCTCTATCCTGGATACAATCTCTGCAAGGTCAGTGAAGTCCGCTCCTGGACACGTGCAGGACTACGAGACCAGAAATCATTATATACGGACATAAAATGTTGACGGTGAACATGTATTTAGTTATACATCAACCATATTACATATCATGTGTGGTGTGACTGCTGTTCTTACGTCAGTTCTCTTGCTGTCATTGTAGTCGGCCGAGCGGTGGTCCTTCAGCATGTTCTCGATAATGTCGCCTCGGGCCCAGCCAGTAAACAGCAGCTTGCCATGCTGGTAGCCCACGTCCTGAAGTAGTTTAAACAGAAATACAAGGTACTTTTTTCAAGGAACTCTGAACAGATGATGATGTTTTTTGTTTGTTTATTTGGTAACATGAAATCCATGTTAAAATGTTCATCGCCTGGCATTCTAACATTTACAGTATGAATCATCTCTACTTCAAGAGGACAGAGGGGAGTTGGGGTGGAGGTGGAATAGCATATTCCCTACTAGCGGCTCTTGCTGTTCTTTTTAACCAGGCATTCACACCTAAAACAAGGCCTTGTTGTTTCAGACACTGGTGAGACGATACTTGTTAGAGTAAAAAATCTAAATGACTAATTATAATATGTGTGCTCACAAAGTCTGGTGTCCTCACGTGAACTTCATGGCCTGCGTCCTCTGTTGAGTGTGTGTGTGTGAACTTACTCTGACATTAGGTTCTACAGCGGCTGGAAAAGAAAGCTTTCTCAGCCTGTAAATGATAATAAGGAAGATAGACACAGAGCTGTTTTGAGAAAGTGACTTTTGTGCCAGAACAGATGCTCAAGTGAAGTTCTCTTCCCAGACTACATGGCGTGGACGCCATTTTGTGTGTGTGTGTGTGTCACCTTTTGTGACGAAGACCTCATTGTAAACCAATCCTGTGCCAGCCCATTGCATGTTGTTTACTCAGTATAGATATCAGAAGCTCAGAGTCAGAACTCCGAGCGGCCTTGATGCATATCCTGAATGTGAATCAACTCTGTCTCCTACTTGCAAGAATAAATGTCCTGTGATTAATGATTTTCCATCGGTCTCGCGTACATTTTTCCAACAATACTATAAGATCCAGGTTTCAGTGACGAATCCATGAGTTTGAAGGCTCATCAGACACCACAAAACTGAGCAGTTTGGTTGCAATGATACATGAGACAGGTTTTAACAACTCTGGGACATTTTACGTTGGTTTTATCCATTATCATTTAATCACCAGTCTACGATTGTGATGTTAACAGTAGAAGTATGCATTGACACGTGCACTAGCATGTATGCGATTGGCCAACACAGCACTTTGTAAGATGATGTCACACTGCTGACAAAAAAGGTTTGGTGGACGATCCTGCCTATATTCACTGGAGGCTCCAGCATCAGCAATCATGCTGCGACATGAATCAGGGGGCTGCGTCTTTTTCTACAGTGACAGCTATATATATTATATATATATATAATATATATATAATATATATATATATCTCTGTCTGAACATGGCCGTAGTCTTCAAAACAAATGCACATGGATTGATACCAGAGCAGCAACATTCTCTTTGCAAAATGAAGCAATCAGGTTCACACTAATCACCATCAATGCAACTGTGCCCTCATTTGCTTTGCTGTGATTAAATCAGGGCATCACAATTAACATGTAATGTTTGCCAATGCAGGTTATCCCCAAATAAATAAAAACAACAACATTTATGAAGTAACTCACGTAGATCTCGTCAAACTTGCCGAAGTCCATGGTCTTGAAGCGGTCGATGGGCGGTCTGATGTACTCGCAGTAGGCGCTCTTCTTCACCACCTCCAACTGCCGCACACAAGACACGTAGGCCAACCGAGACTGGATCTCTGCCATGTCTGGCACCTGTAGGAGAGGATGGTGGAAGAACCAGAATTCACCACAAACACCAACAGAAACATTTCTTAATCTGCAGACTCAGCGGCAAACCCCCCCCCCCCCCCCCCCCCAACTCAAACGTACTATTCTGTATTTAAGCTGCTGAGTCAGCCACGGTTACCAGTGACTCGTACTCTACCTTTACTTTCTCGGCCCAGGGATTGATCCGTTTCCACAGCAACCACCAGCCCGACAGGCTGTCGCCATAGTTACAGAGGTCGGTCTCGTCTTGGCTGCCCACGTCGATGGCGATGACCGTTCTGGCCCCCATGTTCCTCGCAATGTCCGCTGTTTGACGTGTAGCGCACACACCAGCATTCACACACAGACGCACGAACACGGCACGACAAAATCCAGCAGCAGAGATGGTGAGACAGTGGACAATAACTTTAAACCTTCATTTTAGGAGCCACAATGTTCAAACAGACTAACACCACAAAAAATGTCAGTTTTTTTAAGTTGTCAGACACACTCTTACAGGATTTATGGCCAATTAGTGACAGAAAATAGAGCAAACTTTACCGGCCAACCAGTACAGGGCCAGAAACGTTCTCGTTGACTTGCTAGTGTCAATAAAAAAGCCTCAGGGCAGTGAGCACTTTTGTGGTGTTGAGCCTTTTTAAAAAGACAGAAAAGCAGAAAACATCTCACAAGCCCAACACACTGATCCAGAGTGCCGAGAAAGAAGGCAGAGAAACAATCAGTGAGAAAAGAAGCACGTTGATTTTACAAGGCACCCTTTAGTCGGATCAATCGTTGGGCCCAGAAAGCGCCATACATCACAAACCTCAAGATTGAGTATCGCTTGAGACATAATCAGACATTATTCTCATACCAAGTAGGGAAATGCAATGGCTCAGTCCAGAGCTTTGTGACAAATGGCTGTGTTTCATCGGTACAGAGTACATTCTTCATCATTACCACACAGAGACGGACTCGGGGGAGTTTTCATCTGCGCACCATATTGAAAGCTACAAGCCTCATTATGTCTCATTTCTGTTAACATTACAGGAGAGTGTACATTTGGTCTGATGCATTGTTAAAATGCTTTCACGTAATGAGGATGTATTTAATGATCCGCAGACAAAAAACTGTGGCCCCCCCCCCCCCCCCCTTTTCTTAACAGACTTCACTCATTTTTCTTCAGCAAATACTGAAAATTCTAAAACCATGCTCCAGTATAATTAATGTAGAGCTGGGCAAAATGTTGAAAATCATTATCATATTAAGAGGGATATTTTCCCATATCAATAATTTTACAATATGACAAATGTATACATGCATTTGACACAATATGTATCAAATGTATGTCTAATCCCTTAGAAAACAATCAAACTGAAGTTCAAAGCAGAACTGTTATGCTTTACATGAGGCTGAGCTCCTCATAAGTGTAAAACTAAAACTTCACTTTTTTCTTTGTTTTAAACTACAGTTTGACTGGAGTCATTATTTTGGACAACAGAATGATAAAATGATATGATCATATCACCACCATATGATTCTGCTGAAAGTCAATAAATGATAATATTGAATTATTGCCCAGCTCGACAGAAAAGTGCTCAATTCGAGGGAACCAGACTTTCACCTTAAAGCAGACTGGTGTCTTGTGCCATGAAAAATAGCAAAATCACTCTAAAGTTTGAATGTCCAAATTTGATACAAGTGGTAGTCCCGCTTCCCATTTTGAATCCTACAATTTTCTGACACCAGGCTGTTTGACAGACAAATACCACAATCCCCTATTCAATGAGGTATTCATTTAAGTGTAACCTTATCATTGAATACACTTGAATCCTCTTTCAATATAACTCTAAATGCTTATGTTTTCCCCATCTAGTAATACTGATAATGCTCACTCAGTTTTTATTGTTATATTTTTAAAATGTGGTTGATTCAGATTGATGGATTGATTTTCTCTTAATTGATGGTTGGAACCGGCTCAATATACAGACAGGGAAAACTCAGCACACTCCTAAAGTACCACTGGACTTCCCTCAAGTAGCATCAAGACGAGCCCATGTCTATATACTTACCCGGCCTATTAACAACTTGATCATAACCCCTCATAATAATCATCCCCGTCCCTCACTCCACCAAACCCTCCTCTGGGGGACAGGAGTTTGGTGGACCTTGAGGACTGTGTGTTGGGGGGGTGGAGGATGGGGGGGGGTACCACCTCTACTTGCCTGGCAGGTTGTTGATGTAGCCACCGTCCATTAGCAAGTTTCCATCTTTGGGGTCGCAGAGAGGGGGCAGGTACCCAGAGAGGGTCATGCTCGCCCGTACATAGCGCCACAGAGAGCCTGACACACCAGGGAGGGAAGGAGGGAGGAGGAAGGGGGGAGGGGGATAACATCTCAATAATGTTTGCTATACATTTCAGGTTAGTTCGGACACAGAACGCAATCCCAACATCAGAGGGAGGTCGGACAAAGGAAGGTAGCCGATCCCTGCAAAGGCTAGGACTGTGGTTCTGCCCACCTTTAGACTCTGCTGTACACCACTGCAAACCTCGTTACCTTGCACAGAGACCCTGAGTGACTTGTGCGTAAGGTAAAAAAGTAAATGGCAACCAATCACAGAGCACCAAGGCTGTTTGGATCTCCAAACAGTGTCACAACAGCAGCGTTTCACAGCAACACCTCCTTTCCAAAGCAAAAATCCACTGATCCTGTATATTTAAGTTGAAACCAATCATGATAACCTGAGGAGAGTAGCGGCAGATGTTGTGACAATGTTTGGAGATCCCTCACCGTGAACATGGCAGGGAAGCACCCAGCCTGCCCAGTCCTGCAGTCCAGCTCAGTGCCAGCAGGGGGCCGGAGCAGGACGGGTGCTGCATGGGTTGGAAGGATAAGGAGCACCACAGAGAAAAGCCAGGGGGAACATCTGTACATGGAGAATGTGTGAATGCTGAGGAAGAATCATTTTATTGAAATAGGAATTTTGGGAACATATTATCACCTACAGCTTTTCTTGATTTATTCTAAGTTACGGGCTTTATCCCATTTGTAGCTACGATGCTCAAAAGCAGGATCCAGAACACATATTCCCGTGTAATAATTTTTTTTTAGAAAAACTAAAAAAGTAATACATGCCATAAATATATATATATGTATGTATATATATTGATGAGAAATATATTGATTGCCTTACAGTGTTTTACACTGGCATGCACACAGAAGCAAGCAAAGCCAGGGGAGAGGGCAGGTGTAGGAGAGACTGAACATGTTCCTGTAGGTAGAGGTGATTGAAATGAAACGGTAGCAATTTCACAAGGACCTCCTCATGGGGAACAAGCTGAAGTTCAGTCCAAAAGGACAGACACATGTGGGTCCACCGGAAACACACAATGATCCACAACAACAGACAGATGCGATGTTGATATGGTGCAGCCATTCACCGTCTCCAGTAAGTGTCAACTTAAACACGACGAGCTTTCCTTTCATCACAACAAGCACTACTGTATGCTCTCTATACCCGATCTCACACTGAGAATCCAGCTGCTTCCAAATCACTTAAGGTTGATTTACATTGGCCACGATGAGCTACCTGCAAGTTAACAACTGTATTTTTGTAAAGAAATACATCAAAATAAGCAAGTACAGTGGTTCTTACAAGCCACATCCAGAACTTTATAGTTAAGAGGTGGTAAAAGTTTACCAAATAAAATAGTGGACCAGAAGAAGCCAGTCTATCATGCATCTCTCCATGACCCATAGATGTCAAGACATGCATGGGCAAAACCTCACATCTACTAAGAAAGTAAAAGTGAGCGGTTACATTCACAGGTGGCACCAAGCTAACTTTAGAAAAGTCTGCTGTGTGTGAGAATCAAAAAGCCAATTTGAATTTATGATATGTACCAGTGAAGGATGAGGCACTGGATAGTAGTGGAAATAGTGGATTTAGTCTTTCCTTCCAAACCATGGGCTCCCAATGTCCACCTGGTCAGGGCGGGGTTAGTTACGAGAGAGATCTTGGGAGGGAGAGGACAAGAAAGAGGAGGAGGAGGAGGAGGGTAGCCGAGTGGTTGATTGTCGACTTAGGGATGGGGGGGGGGGGGGGAGGAGGAGGTTTTGGTGAGCCGGTGTTTAAAATCTGACCTGGGACATTGTTAACATAGCAACCATCCACAAGCAAGTGGCCATCCTTGGGGTCGCACAGGGGAGGTAAATAGGGGGTGTAGGAGGCGCTGGCTCTAACATATCGCCAGACGCAACCTGTCGGGAAATGAAGATGGAGAAGGAGGAACACATCAAATATGGGCCGGACTCATCGTCACGGATGGAAAAAGAGAGCGAGGAGACAGAGAGTAGAGAGAGAGAGAGGAGAGAGAGAGAGAGAGAGAGAGAGGAATGCTGAGAAAGAAATGCCCGCAACATAGAGGAGTGCAAGAGGCTGCCAGGAGCAAGACACAGAGGAAGGGGAATACAATGTCAACAAAATTATTCACTCATGCCTACGCTTTCTAACCGAATGCAGTAAATTCTAGCACGAGGCCAATTTAAAATAAAAGCATACTCTACGGTCAATTAAATAAAACTATTCAAAGGCTGATTAAGGAAGTACGATAGACTTTGTTCAGAATGACGACAAGATACCAAAATATCAACACAACAACATTTACTACAAACAGCACAATGTAGGCTAAGTATAATGAATCTGTGATATAAATGGCAACAAATATGTTGGATGAATGACACCAGATGCATGTAAATGAACTGAAAACGGTGATGCAAGGTTTGTTTGATGCGTTCATTAATCATATTAAATAAAGTAGTATTAGCGTTGTTAGATGACCGGTCGGACAAGCAAGGTGGGAGGAAGGCAGGGAGAGAGGGTGAGATAGAAAAAGACCACTAGAGAGGCAGGAGGACAGAGAAGGAGAAAGACGGAGAGAAAGAGAGAGAGAGAGAGAGAGAGAGAGAGACCTTCATTTCTAGAAGTGCTTTTTGGCGTTAAACTAAATTCTCGTAAATGTAGACAGAAGAGGAAACTGGACAATGTTGTAGAGGAAAGATCTCAGTCTTGTTTCTCATTGGATAAAACTAAAAGGAAGTCAAACTCATGACACTGTGTTCCTTACACCCATCAAAACGACTGGAGCCAACGCGACATATTTTGAATAGCACCACGCTGGCGTCGTTTGACAAAAGCACACCAGACAAACTACAGAAAGCACAGAATGGCGATGAGTGAGAGAAGCAACGTGGGATGTCATTAAGGAGCAATGAGGGGAAAGCAGGGTGGAGTGTTCTGGATCCTACATGTTGACATGGGACGGGAAGTCAGCGACTACACAAGTTATTTTGTCTATGCCGTATCCTACGGATGAGCAGCGCTGTGATGTCTCTCTATATGCAGAAAGACCTGACGGAGGTGGTATACACACACATGGGGCATAATCTGAGAGTTTTAGACACAAATGTGATGGATAAAAAAAAAAAACTGTGTCTACAGCTTTATCAATTCAGTGTATGAAAAGGAAGACGTTTAATAGAAACCAAAAAAATGAAATCAAGATATTAAAAACAAGTCAGAAAGATGGTAAAAGATTAGAAAAAATGAAAGAAACAAAGGAAGGAAATAAAGAAATGAAAAGGGAAGAAACTAGTGCAGTAAAAGTGAAAGAGGCAGATGCCATTAACGGTGAGCCAGAGGGAGGAAAAGGCTTTGCTCCAGCAGTTCATTCATACATATGCCAGGATGCAAACCCCTCAAATCCAGTAATCAGCCTGAATTAGAACAATTCAAAACACTGCCTTTCACAATGGAACTAGCAATGGCTTTACTTGGTGCACAATGCTATCATTTTGGTTTTGCCTTTGATTATGCTGCATGGCATTAGAAATGGCACACTGGATTTGCTGGGCTGGTCAGAATAGATCTACTTTAGCTAATGTTAGTGATGGTGCATTTCTTACACAAGTCAAACAGAGCACGAGCCTCATTATTTCAGTAAATACAGACACAAGCATAGAAACATCTACACAATACCTTCTTTTGTACGTATCTAGTGAAATCCCTGTCCTTGGTCGTGGCATACTCCAAACGAGTTTGTAACCGGCATGTTTATGGAGGCAAAATAGTGGATTTTCGACTAAAATTAAGCAATGCATTTGGCTTTGGTGGCTGCAATTTATGGAGGCTGGCCACTCTAACTTATTTGGGTTATTTCACCAACGCCAAACATACTCTTGGTTGCAATTCTTCCATAACATGATGTAAATGGCTGAAGGTATTTTCTAAATGTTCTCAGAGTATTGTGTTTTCGGATAAAAGTCATTACATTCTACTAGTTTTAACACGTTTTGCTGTGAGGAACTTAAAACCGTCTACTTCCAGTGAGACTTGCGAGGTCCTCCAGCAGGTGTGGACACTATTACTCAAACACACAGAGTCGTAGTAACTGCTTTGGCGTTTGCTAAAAGTTCCATATTCAACAGCAGAGAACACACCATCTTTAATTTAGTTTGGAGTATAGCCACCTTAAACCCTACATCTAAGAGCATGCGGGTCTGTCACTCTAGATGATGCATAGGTCAGTTACATTGTGCATTTCCCTAAGTTGTGCCTACTAATACAATACTTATAGTTGTATAAAAGATTTTAAAAAATGCTACAGTACCTAAAGCCACTTCCAATATATTCACTTAGGTAATAGATTCATTAACTGTGCCATCTTACTTCTGACTCACTGCTGCGAGCATTAATCCTTGTTGAAACATTAAATTATGACAATGTCAATTAAACACATTAGTTCTCAGAGTAGTATTATTGATTAAGTTGTGTTAAATGTTGAATAAGCATTTACGCATGATCTTCATTCTATATGTCTTTTGTATCTGTGTTTGCATTTATGTGAGGTCATCTAAAGCCAGTACCGCCTTCAGCTTATCTAAAGCTTTCAAAAACAACATTAAGCCAATCACAGTAGTGATTTGATTAAAGAGGGGTGGCGGCCCATGCAGTCAGCTCAGCTGTCACTTACCATCCTGGTGAACACGCATGGCTGAGGCCGTGATGTCAGTGGTGACGTTGAAGTATGGCAGCCACAGGTCCTGTTGGGCACAGAGAGTGTCATAAACCGGATTACTACTCCCCCAGTGACTTCAAAAACAAGACCCTGTCATGTTCTGGCAGACTTTACTGCAGCGGCACAGGAATCCTCTTTAAATGTTTTGTACCGCCATCCCTCACCTCGGCTTGCTTGTCCTGGAACACTTTATGGATGCTGGTGTTGAAGGCAGAACCAGAGAACATGGAGGTGATGGGATAGGTCAGGTCCAGGACTGTTTTGAACACCGAGTTCATTGCCTGTTCCACAACAAAATACAGAGAAATCAGACAAAAGTCTATTATTAATCACCTGTTCTTGTTTAAAACCAAAAGGTTTTCCCTTCTCGTCAGTTACTTGGCATTCCCCTTTAAACAGATGGAAAGACATTGAATTGAAGTATAATTGAACTGCTGGGTAAATTAAACATTTTTTAATTTGAAGAGATGAAATGTCAATAATGCATATAGACGTGTGCTGTACCTTGGACCACTCTCTGGCTCTCTGTTTGGTTCTGACGGCACTCCTCTCCTCAGCGTACAGCGCTCCAATGAATGAGCCGATTGAGGTCCCACCTACTATGTCAATAGGAATCCCGGCTTCCTCCATAGCTTTAATCACACCCACATGAGAGCAGCCTCTGCATGAGGGAAAACAAAAGTCAGGTACATTAAATGACTTCATATGATCTAAACTGCACATTGTAACTGAGCGGTAAGTGATAAACAAATGACTGAGATGTCCCTTTGGTATAAAGGAGTACATTTTCATCATCTGAATTTAGTGTGATAAGACAAGTGTATTACATAATATTGATGTCAAGTGGGTAGACAGCGTTGTAAACGTGGCAACACCAATGCTTGTGAGACACAAACTGCTCTCCACATGTCTGTACAGATAAGCTGTGGCTCAGCCCTGCTCACCTGGCTCCCCCTCCTCCCAGCACCACGGCGATGCTGTTTCCCGTCAGGACTCGGGCCAGCCGAGAGAAATCACTGTGCCTGTCTGCCGTTTTCTCAAACACCTTCTCATATACCTCCCTCTGCACAAACAAAGAAAATACGGATGAAAATACAGCGTCATTGATTTACAAGAGCATTAATTCATGATTGCACACTTAAGTTTACACTTGTGAAGGAGTGGCTAATCAATTCCCTTCACCACTGGGTCTACCTTCTAGCTAGCACAGCATACCATTATACAGAATATAAGTAGTACAATTTCATGAAAAACAGCTAGAAATCACAGTGAAGTATGCTTCGTACTAGTTTACTAGGGCTGCGTCTGGAGAAGACCCTGCGGGGACACTTGAGGTGCAGATGACCGGAGCACCAGCTTCGCATGTTGAGCCACTCAACCGTCCTGGAGGGGCCCGGCCCATCCTCTTTGTGCAGAAGGACCAGCTGCTTCAGTGCCCGGACTGCTGTGTTCTCCAGCATCTGCTCCACCTGGAGGGGAAGAGAAGAAGATGGTAGCAAGAGTTAGAAAAGAGACAAAAGGGAATAAGTGTACATTGAAAAGTTTGTTTGCTACTTTTCCTTTCTTAGACACACACATACCTCTCCCAGGGCAGGTTCCTGGTCGCCAAGGCCGACAATGAGGATGCAGTCAGCCTGGCGGATGCAGCGCTGAGTCCACGGGGTCATGCTGTTGTCAGTCTGGTACAGGACAATCCGATTGATGTCCTCCTGCTGGGCCAGCCAGCCGGAGAGACGGTACTCGTGGACACTGATGGATACAGGAGAAACGCAGGGATGAGGTTACGGAACAGGGTTTTAATTCACCAAAAAACAGACACCGACAGTGACTGAGAGGAACGGAACGTGACAGGGGATCAAACATATGTAGCAGAAAAGAGACTACGGAAGATATATTGAGTGGAAATTATAGCGATTAATACACACACACTTAAAATGGAGAAAAAAAAAAAGAATGTGAGAAATAATTAAGAACAGCTGGAAAGCTTTCGTGATGATGCCTAATGAGACTTAGAACTGAGTTGTTGTTCGACTTACTTGTCCAAAGCAGAGGCGCCGAGTCGCTCTCTGATGATTTCGCTGGTCAATAGCAGAGTGGGGCCTGCAAGTTACAGAGACAGGCAGACAACTGAGGCATCGTTGTATGAAATGTATAAAAGCATTAACCATAAGCATGTAAAACGTCCATGTGTGTTCCAATCTGTACTAGTAAGCAATGTATATTTCTAGTATCACAAGGAACGGAACAGAAATCTTAGCAATCCCAGATAAAAAAGAAAAGAAAAGGGCTGTTGTGGACAAATGAAAACTCTGCGGACCTACCAATGGCACTGAGGGCATGGCTGAGCTCCAGGTTGAATGCGTTGATCGGCACCTCATCACATACAGGCAGGACAGCCACAGTGGAGAGGTTGCTGGCAGGGTTGGTGACATCAGCACTGGCTGTCATACTGGGCAGACCCAGGGCTGAACCTGGAAGACAGGACCACAGTGTTTAAATGGCAGTATACTGTACGTCAAATGGATCAGGTTGGACTCACAAAGACGGAGGGAGGGAGCATGTCTTTGAGAACATCAAATTCTCCTCATCGTCACATTACCTGAGAAGGGCCCTCGACCCTGCTGCATGTTCCCCAGAATCTTCTGGCCCAACAGGTGGATCAACCTCGTCACCACCTAAACAGACATCAAGCATCAGTACCGTGTCAGCCGCACACACACAACCACAACCGGATCAAGAGGAAGACACCCGACCTGGGGATATCGTCTTTTGATGTTGTTGAGCGTTCCCTCGGGCAGTTTGACCAGCTCTGTGTCCCTCACAGCGTGGACGGTGGTGGCTCTAGGCTGTCTGGTCAAGGCCTCCACCTAAAGTACGAGGCAAGTCCACCATGACATGTAATTATAGTAAGAAAGTAATAAGTACCAAAAGCTGAAATCATAACATTGACAGTCAAATTTTAAATCAATATTCGAATGCTGCTCTTTTTTGTCACGTCTATTCTGTTTAAACCCAGTAGTTTCTGCATAGTTGCAGAAAAAAAATCAGGTTACACAAATATTATTAGTATTATACTAATACTATTTGTAGAATTAGATTAGATGCTACTCGCAATAGCAGCTCATCAAGGCACCAAAATAATAGCGCCCCTCGTTTGTTCTTGTTTTCAGCTTCATATTTCATATTTCATTTTGATAGCTGAGGTTTCTTTTACATGCAGGCAGACAGAGAGGAAAAGACTTGTTCTCACCACTCCAATGAGGTCTCCTCTGCCGTATTCCCCAACTAGTTCTTTCTTGCCATTTGCCTTGCGGATGACTGAGCGTAGACGTCCATTCAGAACAATGTATGTGCAGTCTGACTGGTCGTCCTGTCTGTGGATGGGATATTACAGTGGCCGTGATGAATAAACAGTACATGAATACACTGAAAAAATAAACGATGCTAAAACAATGAATTGACCAAGTACAGTTTGCACAAGGAAGCTAAATATTTTTGTTTTACCTGTAGAGGGCTCTGCCAGCCTCCACGGCCATCCAGTCAATAGCGAAGTCCATCTGCCTGACGAAAGGGGACATGCGGATGGCCACCGTGTGAGCCGCACTCAGCACCACACTGGGCTGCTCCCTCATGATCCTGCAGGGGGCAGCATACGGCACAGGCATGAGCGAGTCTTTATATTGCAAAATTAGAATGGTTACAGCAATTTTGGAAGATTATGGAAAATAATTATAGTTCTGACCAGGTAGGCCTCAGTGCTCCTGTGTCAAACACTGAATGTTAAAGGGAGTGATTCAATTGTTTGCATTGCATTCACTTTTCCTATTGTCTGATGTATGGTTTTGTATTTTTGTATTGATGTGAAACGGTGTACACCTTGGGACACAAGACAAATTTATATTCATATTTTGATGAATGATGTGAAATCAAATCAGTCTGTACAGAAAGCTTCAATGAGAAATTGAAAAGGCTTTGGATGAATGTCTAATTGCATTGTAGGACATATAATGGGGCATAGTTGCTTTATTAATAAGAGGACACATATCATTTTAGACTCAGTTGCATTCCTGCTGAAAGTTGACGGTAAATAAAAAAAAGTTCTTGTTTGTGTCCACATTCAAGGCGATGAACTCACTCGTAGAAATCCGACTTTGAGATCTTGAGGTAAGTACAGTCGCGGATGGCCTTGACGGTGAAGATGAGGGGCTCTCCAGTGAGCACAGCGAGCTGGCCCACCATCTCCCCCGGGTGGGTCACAAACAAGCAGACAGCTTCCTGCTTGTCAATCATCCGCTGGTAGACATGCAGACACCCAGACAGGACAAAGTGCAGACTCGCGTCCTAAAAGAGTGAAATGAGAAAGAGAGAAGACAGAGAGAGGGGAGGATAAAAACGACTTTGCTGTATCCAACGTTCATTTTTTTTGTTGCCATTATTAAGTTTATATATTATTTACTTAAAATACTTGCTACTACTACTATACTGCCTTACAAAGACAAAGCGCAAGAACTATACATTTAGTCAAAACTAAAGTAAGACTTGAATCTGACTTTTTGGACTAACTCAAAAAAGTAATACGTATAATATGTATATATAAAGAAATGTATGCAAATAAAATATGAACAGACAGGTATCAAACAGAGTAACACATTTAATGCGCTATGAGCCATCAACTGAAAATAATTAAATAAAAGTCTGAAATGGAGAAGAGAGCTTAAAGATCCCATCACATCCGTATGTTTTAGGTATAATGCATGCTTTAGGTATTAAGCATGGCAATGATTTTTGGGGGGTAAAAATAATTTTCAAAAAACGGGTCCAGTATGTTTTGTATTTTAAGTACCTGGTCTCCCTGTCTGGCTAAGACAGCTCCTGCTTTTGCGTGGTGCAGAGTCACTTTCCCATTTAACAAGGCCGGGTCCTGGATTTAAGAAGAAAGACAAAAAGACAAAAACAAAATCCAGTCAAGCAGTAACAAAAGTCAACAATGTGGATGAAATGTCTTCATTCTACTTTGTGGATGAAATTCAAGCCCCAGACGACTATGCAACATTCAGTTCAGTTTTAATGCTTGATCTAGTTACACCAACATGATGTTTTGAAATATTAGGTGTAGCAATTTCAACTCAAGAGGCACACAGAGAGGGTTCACCACATATTACACAAAACGTGTGTTTGCAACTCAAGCTGAAAACAGGCACAGAGAAGTTGAGCATTTAGTTGTGTTACAGTTACCGGTATCTAGTTCATCTGAACTCTGGTTTGTCATCGTGTTATTTGTGTTTCTTTGGTTTTTTTTAAGCGTATTTAGCGTGCATATTTTTTTCTCATATACAACCAAACACATAGGAACAGCTCATGTCTCCACACGGTGGCTTCACACTGCGGCCCGCCCTCCACTCCTTCATAGAGCAGGCCCAGTTCCTCTAGAGTGGGCCCGCTGACTGACCCTCTTTCCACATCATAATCTGTCAGCAGATGCTCCTGGGTGATTTGAGACAATGTGCTCACTCGTGCGAAAAAAAGGAATAGTGCAATGAGCCTAGTATTATTTCTTAATCCCTGAGAATTTGGTCCTACAGTATACAGTACATGATGATTGTGAGAGCACTGCACCGACTGCATCTTTAGATCCACCTTTACTTGCAGTAGTTTGACAGCTTCAGCTGAAAAGTGTTCAAAAAAAGTAATGTGATGATATGGAAACAAACCTCAATCTTCATGAGTTTAAGGATCTCTTTCTGCGCTTCCTCAAGCAAAGCAGCATTGGATCGACTGGATACAGGTGTAAAAATATTGTCCACTCCCGGGTCTTCCTCTGGGTACAGATAGATCCCTGAGGGAACCTCATCTACGGTCACCTTCCTCTCCCGCTGGTCCTGGGACACAGACTGGAATCATACAAGTACAAGAATATGTTTGATGAGTCTCAATCTAAACTGTTTCAACATAGGTTATCGATGAATTATCGCGATGAGATGATTAACTAAGACTTTAAACCAAAATCTGATGAGTGTCGGATAATATCCTGTTTTTGGACTGACTGATTTATTCATGTTTACATGTTCAAAACTTATATAATGTTATGGAACAATACAAATAATACCACACAGCAGAGAGCATTTCTTGTAAAAAAAACAAAAAACAACAACATTCTTATCTTTAAAAAAAGAAAACATTTTAAAAATAATCATTTCCGGACATTAAAAAAAATATATCGGACTACTTTGTTGTTATTCATGCTCTGTAGCAGACTTTTAGTCTTTGTTCTGAAAGACCACTGTAGCTTCTGGTGCGATTGCCCAATTTTATGTCAGGAGATCAATTGAGTCAACCTTATCTGATTTGTGTCTGGAGAGTCTGCCGTGTACTGACCCGAGTAAACGTAGGAGGGGTGTTGCCATCCTCGGCAGAGACAGATATCCGCCCCCTTTCGTATGCCATGTCAAAGTCCGATCTCAGACTTTTCTGCATACCTGCACAGACAAAAGTAGATATCCAGTCTTTAATCAACATTCTACTTTTTTTATACACAGGTTTCCATTTACTACACTCAGAGTATAAAACGATTTTAAATTAAAAACATCCTTCTTGGAGCGCCTTGGTAGCTAAGTAGCTACAACACATGCCGTATAGCCAAAACGTCCCAGGTTTGATTTCGGCCATGGGGGATGGATCTCTCTCTCTCTATAATTTCTGCACTGTCCTCTGCAAATATGCCCCACTCTTAAATTATCTTATCTCAGAGTATAAACAAAAGTGAAAAAGTCAAGAAGACTCAAAAAGCTCTTTTCTTTTTTTTTCTTTGTTTGAATACCTTTTGGAAAGGATTTCGACAGGTTCAAAACAAATCAAATATTAATCTCTAGCAACTTCAGCCAAGTTTAGCATGATGGACCGTTCAACCTTTATTGTCATAAAGGCATTAGTGAGACAAAGTGGGCGATGAGATTGCAGTTTGCCCTCAGTATCATTCATCTGCTGGCTCTCATGTTTCCACATCATGTCTTCATGCCATAAATGTCTCTTTGTTTAACGAGCCCCTCGCTGCAGATGGTTAAGATAAACCTCTTCAGCCAGGCATTTTTAGACTTTTTTTTTTGTTTTATTTTTCACACATTATTTTCTTCACTTATTTTATTATATCTATATTGAAAAATGTCTATTTTGTATTTGTCACCTTTTTATTGTATAATTTAATTTATCTAGTTTATATTTCACCCTGTTTCACTACTATTACTGTTATTATAGCTTTAAATGATCTTTTATTACATTTGTATAATTGTATCGTCTTGCGTGCATTGGTCTCAAATTGTAAAATTGCTGAACTGCTTTTGTCTTTTCTGTTGTTTTCAAGGTCCAGACTTTTTTTGTCTTATTTTGAGCTTGTCAGTCATCTGTGAACACTAACCTGTATAAGAGAGGCTATACAAATAAAGTTTGATTGATCGACTGAAGATAACTTTCTAACTGTGTTTCATTTAAAGGAGAACACGTCTTTTCAAGCAGCTACAGCGAGGTTACACAGTGTTTATAAAAAAGAAGCCAACTACAGGGGTTCATAGCTTGAATAAAATGCTTCAGAACTGGTTTGAACATGTCCACAGACAAGGTGTATTGTAGATAAGTATGACATCAGAAGAGCCGGGAGTGGGCTGATTTAAGGACACGTGCTGAACCCTTTCGTGGTGCTGTGGTCGTCTAATTCAACCAACCCTTATTATTATTATATACAGTTAAAAAATATCGTGTTCATTGGTTAAACTAAAGAACATTATGAAAACATCATCCCTCTGAACAGGAGAGACGTCCCTCACCAGCAATGTCCACAGGCATTGAGATGGTCCTGCTAAGAGTTGGCACCGTTGCGCCATCCTTCCCTTGTTCCCCTCCTGTACATACAGCAGACCACAAATGAAGCTTTTAGTAAGAAACCAAACACAGAAGTAACACTAGAGGAAAATGAAGAGTCAAGATATATTTATATAGTTTTTTTTTTCTCCCCACCTGCAGCTTCACCCTTAATGGCAGCTTCCCGCTGCTCCTCGGTTACGGTCAGGCTGCCAAAGCGCTTACCGTGCCGGATGGGACTGGTGCGAGCTGGGTGAGGAGAAGGAGGGGGCAGACGCGAGGGCTGCATTTCCTATAGGACAAGTGTGAATAATATGAAGAATGGAAACAGAGACACAACATTAGCGACTCAAATCATAATAGAAACAGCATGTGTACCAAGCTAATGATGCAGAATTCCTGATGAATGCCAAACCACATCACCAACAGATGTTTGCATGGCTGTCTGGTGTACTGTGTGTGTGTGTGTGTGTGTGTGTGTGTGTGTGTGTGTGTGTGTGTGTGTGTCAAACTCACATGGCTAAAGAGCTCATTGGTGAGCCCCAGATAGTTGTGCAGGGCTAGGACTGTTACTCTTTGGAGACGAACCATGATAATCTGAACAGAGAAGACAGGAAGTGAGTCGTTTCCCATGCATGCAAACTGACCACCAAAACCGCTCCAGTTTTATGAGTGCATACATTTCTGACCGACAAGCAGAGGGAAACGGAAGAGGAGGGAGGGAGAGAAACACAAAAGAGAATAAAGAGAATTAGAGACACAACTCACCTGTACTACCCGCACCAGGCTCTCAGGGTACTTCTCAAATATAGCGAGGAAGGCCTCTACAGGTAAACGGAGAACATTGGAAACCTCTGCAGCCCGTGCCGACACAGTTCTGTAAGGCTTCTGGTGGCCCTGGACACAAATATCCCCCAAAAAAAATCTTCAGAAAATATTTTTACAGTCTAAGAAGCTCTGATGTGAGAGGTTGCTTCTCCTTGTCGGTTCTTGTAGTCATGTGGTTTTTAGTCCATTTAAAAAACTAAAATCTTAATGTCATCATATTAACTTATCCTTTATTTAAGATGGGCATTGATTTTCACTGAATTACAACTACAGATCAATGTACGAGTCACATGTGTGCCAGTGGAGAAGGTTGGGTGAGTCAGCTGGTTAATGTGAACGATTCAGGAATGTGTGAATAATGTGTACGCGTGTTATGAAGAAGCCTGTGTGTGAACGGGTGTGACGTACTGTGATGACATCCAGGATGCTGAGGAGGCTGTGGACACTGTCTCCGGGGTAAACCTCCTTCACCACACTTTCTTTGCCATCCTGGAAGACAGGAAGAAGCCATACCAGGCAACTTGTGTTAAAAAAAGGTTTTTATTCTTTTTGTTACTAAGAGACGGTCATAGCCCCTTAGTTCCATAAAGAGATTATCTGAGTCAAATGTTGATAGATGCTAGTGCGCTGTTAAAGTCAGAACTCCCATGGTTAAGCCCCTTGATTTGCTTCCATGTGCATTACGTTTTTTTGCACATCACAAAATGTAATCCCCCCCCCCCCCAAACACAGAAACAACTATGACATGCAGGAAATTCACATGTAATCATGCACACACACACACACACACACACACACAGACACACACACACACAAGCTTGCGTACCGCTCCAGTAAGGCACAATTCGAGTTTTCCATCCTGAACCACGTAGATGCTGCTGTCAGGCTGGCCCGGCCTGAAGACGTACTCCCCTTGTTGGAACTGCACAAACACCATGTGTTTACACAGCTCCAGGAAGAGGGGCTTCTCAAAGTGACCCAGTACACTGCAGTGAAGGACAACACAGAGGTTAGGAGGTTTGTACACACACACACACACACACACACACACACACACACACACACACACACACAAACAAACAGGTGTGTACAGGTGTGATCACTAATCTGTAAAGTTTGGATATTTAAAATCCGTGTTAAGTTGCATGGAATGCTATTAACTGAGCTTTATGAGCACAGTTTGCTCGGCAACCGCTGCACAAGAGAGCCAAACATGTCAAAAGGCATCAGACTCATGTCTCATCGGAGTCGCTTATCAATCATACAAATCAACTTTAGAAGACTGCGGTACACAATAACACAGATATGGCAAAGAAGACAAACCTACCGGACATTTTTGAGCATGTAGAGCACCTCAGAGGGCAGGTGGGAGTTGGCCACATCAAACTCGGTGAGGTCAGCCTCCAGCACTGAGGGAGGGGGCTCCTTGGCCTGCAGGATGGGCACCTCCTTCTTAAAGCGCAGGAACCTTCACAGCAGAAAGGCAGTGGGAATAGACGGGTAAGTGTGTGTGTGTGAACCACTAACAAGAGAACTGGCCATGACAGTAGTAGACGCTGTATTGTTGGTGAGAGTGATCTTTCTGATGTACTTTTTGGCAATGTTAAGCATCTTCTGCTTCTTCTTTAGGCGCTGCCGAGAGGAAGAGGATGTACCCACCAGGGAAGAGGTAGACTGCGAGACCTGTTGAAAAACATATTGGTTTAAAAAAGGTATTCCTGTGATAGAGTAGACTAAAAGAAAAAAACTAGCTGGGCCGTTGAAGCAGTTATCACTTTCTGCCACGGACTCACTTTGGCGCATGATCTTTCGCCCCGTAGCAACATGACTTGTCCCTCTTAGCGATTAAGCGGTATTGTGGGTGCCATCCTGAGCTTCTATGTCTAAAATATAAGAAATGACAAAATTTACGCATAGAAATACATACAAGTTCGTATTTTTTTTTTTTCATCATTGCGTGCCCTCAGTGCAGGGCGAGGTATTACGGTTCTCAGCATTTTACTGGACTTCGAAGCTGGATCCCGCCGCAAAGATTAGAAGAATATGAGGATAGGCAATGTAGCACATATGGCGATGCCCGCACCAATCACCACTCCCCAACCATCTAGAGTGAGGAAGCAGAAGAAAAGGAAGAGAAGGGTTGATGTGTGCAACATAGGTTATAAAGTCTTGCAGAATGAAAAAAAGATGGGATGATAATCTCTCTCTCTCTCTCTCTCTCTCTCTCTCTCTCTTCTCTCTCATCATTCTCTTTCCTCTCTGCTCCTCTCATTCTCCTCGTCTCTCTTCTCTCCTCACTCCTCTTCACTCTCTGCTCTCCTCCCCCTCATCAATCTTCTCCTCTCTCTCCTCTCTACTCTCTCTCTCTCTCTCTCTCTCTCCTCTCTCGTTCTCACTCATCTCTCCTTCTCTCTCTACTCTCTCTCTCTCTCTTCACTCTCTCTCTCTACTCTCTCGCTAGTCTCTCTCTCTCTTCTATTCTCTCTCTCTCTCTCTCTCTCTCTCTCTCTCTCTCTCTCTCTCCTCTTCGTCTCTCCTCTCTCTCTATCTCTCATCTCCTGCTCTCTCTCTCTCTCTCTCTCTCTCTCGTCCCACTCTCTCTCTCTCTCTCTCATCTCTCCTCTCTACGTCTCTCTTCCTCTCTCTCTCTCTCTCTCTCTAACATAAATTGCATGGCAAACCGGTACAAATTTCCCCGCAACTCACCTGCATCGTCCTGTAGTTCCTCCTCCACAAGTAGTCTTGATGTTACTAAACCCCCTCCTAATGTAAGAAGGAAAAAACAAAAAGAGAAATTACTAATCCAAAACAAAACACAGGAGAGTGAGCATAGTTGCTTAGTAGCATACCATAACGGCTGCATAACCACCTGCAGCACATTGAGCCCGACACACTGTGTGGGCCCTGAAGGGTTTTCACCTTCCATTCAAGTTGTAATGGAATGTGTGAAATAAGGGATTTGCCCATGGAGGCAGGTATGTCCTGACTGACTACGAGTGCCCGGGAAAAGGCAAGGTAGGAGAATATGAACATCTTATCTGACCTTTTTTTAATGCTTGCACCTTTCCAAGTGTAAAAACAATATAAGCACCAATCACAGCTTCCTCCGCTCCCCCATATGTACTGACGAGGATTCCCGGTTGATAGCTGTTGGGTTCACAGGCTACAAACTGGCACGAGCACCCAATGGCGGTGGCGTTTTTTCCATGAAGGTAATCTAAACAAGACATGTCCATGCAGGGAGTGGAGATCCTGTGGCCAAGATAAGCTTGTTTGTTTTACTGTGTGTGTGTGTGTGTCGTTTGTTTGCGCTACCTTGCAGATACAGTATCCTACAAGCATCGCAATGACCAACTAGTAACATGTTCTTCTTACTCTGGGCTGTTTTCAGCAAATGAGACTACATGTCTGCTATCAGTAGGTTATTGATTAGATTGCTGAGGAGCTAATGGTTATTTGAGGCAGTATAAAAGGGCCTTAAGGCTGGACACTGGGGACGAGAAGGGTGGAGTGCATTAGGCGGGATGTGCACACAGAAATAGTGCCTTAAGTATGCGCATTGGAGTTATTTAAGAATAAATATGGGATAAATAAAAGTCTAGTAAAGGGAAACACGTGAGGAGGCAAATGTTACAGCAAATAAAGCCAAGGGAGCAAACACGACCTCGTTGGTGATGTCTCCCTGAGACCACTTGTTCCGAGGTACTTTTGTACCCTATTGAAACCCGGTTTCTTCATAGGGATAGTTCCATCTAATCGACCACTGGAAAAGACAAAAAGACAGACAAGACTAAACAGGCCTGGGGTCGTTCAAGAAGGACACTTTGACATATCACAGTAGGAAAAGCACAAGAGAAGCGGTTGATGAGGTCGTGCTGCCTAAAAAAGAGGTTCGAGGCAAATAGGAGAAAACATGCCCTACGATCACCAACTTGCACAAACACGTAGAGAAATCTAATCCTTTTTCCTGACTTTTTCAGCCGCATTCCGTGACAGATGCCGCCCTGCACTTGTACGAACTACGACACCCACAGGACATCACACTCACTCCTCCGGACTCAGAAGAAGTTCTTTAAAAGTAGCTGCTGCTGCTCAAACGTCTGGCTATTTGAGGCCCTTCTCATTTTACCTGAGAACCTACAAAAAGTAACCTACTCAGCATGCACAGTTTGTTTCTCGATTATTAGAAAAATGTGTTTTGTTGTAACTAATGGACACAAGCATGCACATCAACAAACACCAAATTGTTCCATGCTACGGCAAAACGCAATGGGAAATGTAAATCTGAAGCATGCTTGAACAAATGCCTTACGGGAGCAGAAGATTTGAAGTCCCCGTTATTCTTTAACAAATGATAATCAAACTTAATCTCTCCCTTAAAATTAAGTTATAACTGAGTACTATGAATCAGAGAGGGATCAATAATTGCATCCTACTGGGACAGGCTTTGTCTCTGTCACACACACACACACAACACAACAGACAGTGGTATCTAGATAAAACTATCCAGATGGTCACCGACCTTCCCCTCTTTTTATCCATCCATCCACCATACCTCAGAGGATGAATCTTCTTACTGTCTCCAATTAATTGGTACCACGTCTAATGGCGATTCGGTGACAACATTTAAGGGCAGCATAACAAAAAATGCAAAGTTTCGTTGCATAGTTTTGCGATACAATTTCTTCATCTTTAACATTTTTTGTTCAGCATGTAGATTAGTGTACTTTTATGTGTGAGTGATTGCAGTCGTCATGGAGAGGTTTTTCACCTTTATACAGCTTAATGGCTTTGCGAGAAAATCTTGTTTTTGAAATAGCTGAAATGCCTGTTAGCCTTAAAGAAAACAGGCTACCTGTGTGTTAATTGATATTGTAGTTTTTTTTCCTGCTTTTGTTTTTATACACCGTGCACATACAATATTTACTGTGTTTCCTCAACCCACCTCAGCTAAACAATGCCCCCGACATAGATAACAGATAACTTCTACATGCTGTAAAACATTTTACCAGACCCATGCTTGCTCTCCTTTTTACAGTCATATAAACCGAGCACTACTTGCGGGAGGAGATTAGCCCTCAGTAACACCAAAATGGCTCGGGATCACTGAAGCTACTACAATAATTGAAGCAATAATTTGAAGCAATACTGATGCTATGGTTCCCAAAGTTCATCCAGGTCGGCTACATACCAGTTCCCTGCCCGTCCCACATTCTGCCAGAAAACGGACTGTATTACAGCTGACACCAGGCCTATGTGCTTAAGCTGGACAACAAGCTTCAATCACCGTCTAGTGGACAAATAAGCAGCTACGCTAGCCTTGTAGCTCGCCCGAGGGGTTCCCCACCGATGTGTGTACTCTGAGAAGGCTGGAGGGAAATCATAGCTGGCTAACAAACACACCTCCATGTTTGCTGAGGGCATACAAAAAGTGAGGTGGTCTAACGAGCACTAGCATGGAGAACCCTATAAACCAGTGTCGTTCATTGCTAATGATGATGCCAAAACTTCAGACCATTATGTAGAAAAGACATTACAAAGTGTGCAGTATACTTAGACTACAAAAAACTCATGATGGGCTGCAACTAAGTATTTAAGTCAAAGAATCGATTCATCGATTCGATCAGAAAAATAATCAACCTGATGTGGTATTGAATATAACCTTGTATTAGTAGTAATCATCTGGTCTATTGCGAGTGAGAGCGATGCAAATTGACTAAATGCTCTTCCGGTCTAATCTCTTGTACACTTTGTTTTTAATAAACAATGACTATGTCTTGTGCTTTATATTAACTGAGCTAAATGTGGAAGAACATATCTGCAATTGATACCAGGCAATGATCACTCCCAACTATTAACCAGCCTACATACTGGTAAGTAACAACAACAGACAGACACATCATGCTGCATCTATTCATCTGATGCAATTCCCTTCTTAAAATCTATAAACTGAGGTGGCTGGGAGTAGGGTGGCTGAACTGCTGCATAGATGAAATTCAATTCAGTGAAGCATTGAGGATCCAGTGTCGTGTTACATGAAGATAACCCTGTGGAGTCACAAACAAACCAAGCAGACACACGTCTCAAGGCCATAACCTCACACATGAGAATGTTCAGCATGTAAAGGAACGGGATATATTATATTGATATATTAATACATTATAATAATATTATATAATAATAATATTATTATTATGTTTAGTTCATAAGTGACATTGTGTGACTCAATCCTCAATTTAATTTATATTTAATATTATGCAATAAGAGGGTTTTCATTTGAAACTTGAAAGATGTGAATGGAACTTTAAATTTATTGATCTCATAATACTCAATAACGCAAATTAATAATAGTAATTATAGGAAATGTGTGAATGACACCTTCACCTGACCCGCTAAATGTCGCTCATCTTCTCAGGAGCGGGGAAAATCATCACCAGCCAAATGTCAGCAGATTTTGCTGCAGTTGGGATCTTTTTCATTTATTGCTATCTTCGTCAGGTAGCCCGGCATTCTCTGCAAATATGTATTCTATTCTGAAAATTGCCAGTTCAAAACCAACTTAGCTTGGTGGATTGTTTGGACTGTCACTGCTGTCACCTAAAGTGCTTGTGTAAACATTCTATACTCTTGTCTCTTGAGCAGCAGGCCTCAACAAACTTTGTGTCACTCCCGGATAAGAAGGAGCATCCAACTACGCAAAACTTGTTGCTACACACTTACAAACGTTGCTTCACGATTCCGTTTCTTTGACTCTAACAATCGCCATCGTGTGTGGTATTAATTACTCTTAAGGGAAAGCACAGGCCATGCTAGATCCTCTAGAGATTGAGGAACTGAAGCCAACCTCTAGGCCTCCTAGCACAGTGCCTCCACTCACATGCAAGCCCTTATTACCCATTGTTCTCTATAAACAATGAAGCTACTGATGACCTCTCACACGTCCTGGGCAGAACCTGGGCCTCGACTAATAACACAATCCTCGTCTGTTTTCACCAAACACAATACAACCCACTCTAGGCATGAGAATCACAATAACTGGACCTTAAGGATGCTGTGTTTGAACACACAATTTAGAAGAGTGCAATGGCTGGAAAATGTCAGACACACGTTAAGGTAAAAAAATAAAAAAACTTAGCTCGACTCTTCCCTGAAAGATTTCTCAGTGGGAGAATGACAAACCTCCAGAAAACCATGTCTTGGTTGAATGTGCTTGCTGTCAACACTTACACACTAACTGCTTTACACACATGCTGGGCAATCACCTTTGAACCTAGGAAGTCAAGCCAAACTGTATTTATTCACATTCACACATTGACTCTATCGAGACAATGTCTTGCGAACGTTGTAAGTAAACAAACAATAGCTATCAAATGCAAGCGTGCTGACAAAGTAACTGACCCACAGGTGAACTCAGAGGTTGACATGAGCTCATATTTTCCCTCCAAGCCAAAAGATTTTGCATAATATTAGCGCCCACAGATGGTGTTGCCTCCTAACTTGACCTGTCGTAATCTCCCTGGCTAGGATTGTTACAGGTTCGAGTTTAGAACACGTCGAGTAAGGAGGGGGGGAAACCACTTCAACAAAATACCATAAAGTAGAGTGTCACCTTCAATACAAACCTCAGAGCTCGCACCGAAATGTAGCTGATGCACACCAAGTAGTGTTGTTTTGACGCACGTGCTGCATACCGTTAGCTAAAGCTAGCTAACAGGGCACGTGATGACTTTTAGGAGACCTTGGCTGAACAGAACGTCAGACCATAGTAATAGTGCCTTCGTTGGTTTATGATGACACGAGAGTAAATGAGTGTATTTGAGCCACTAACGTTAGGGTGAAAACGTTATCCATCCATAAGACTAATCCCTGAGGCCTAACGTTGACACTGGATAAACGTTAGCTATGCATCTGTATGCTACTAATGCAAGTAAACTGTGGTCACGTGGAATTAAAACAATCTCAAACACGTAATTAAGTTGTTGACAAAGAGACGAAAATTAATTTTTGCCTGACGTTGTTTTGTTGCCTTTCTTGACTCATACGGAGCTCCACCGTGTGATGACACCACTCGGACGGATGGCCAGTGGTTTTCCATCCCCAACCGTTACCTGACCAACGCTAAATGAGAAGTCTCAGTAAATTCACCGAACCGTGAGCTGAAACCTATCAAGTGAAACCGTGATCATTAGAATAATCAGGATAAGATATTAAAGAACAACAATTCACCTGATGCTGAATGTTCTCTCGTTAATCGTCCTCCGACTGTCAAATAGCATACAACGGAAAAGTCTTGCCTACTGAATCGAAGCCCCTCCTATTATATTTTTACACTCAGCATTTTTGGCCAATCAGACAGCTGATATGCTGTAAAAAGGTCCCAATCAAAATGCAAACTGGAATGAATGGGCTCTATCACCACACATATACTGTAATTAATTAGTGAGGATCCAATGAATGTTGAGGGAC